>JAVTVY010024048.1:0-87637 GCA_036873755.1 Hanleya hanleyi
ACATGTCATATTCCATCTATTTGCGGAATGCTAAAAGAAAAGAAATATATATACCCCCCCCCCCGCATCCTCTTCCAAACAAAGACAACTAATATAAACATTCCCAGTAAATTAATGCTAATACCCTCCCCCCCCCCCACCATTAAATTAACCCCCAAAATAAGACAGGCACCAGCAGGCGAAGTATTCAACACCAATGGTAACAAGAAAAATAAAAGGAAATCGACGCTAAGAATGAAAATGATTGACGACAGAGTTGTAATTTCTGGGTGGCTGGACACTCGTAGAGATAGGTTGGTGTACGTGCAGAATATGACACCAGAGAGAAACATCTGACGGACGAAGAACAGTCTAGTAGTATATCTTGTTACATTGTTGCTGCCGCAAGCAGCTGGACAGAATTATCGTCCATACATCGTGGAGATCTTTCCGGTCCTGCTGGTGAATACGGTCCTGCTGTTGAACGTGCCTGCTCGTGAATGTAGGCTGGCCAGTACTGTTGCGTAGACCTGCGTGCCGCAGGTAAAAATAGTCTCCCTTAAAAGCACAGTTATCTCCCTTGAAAGCACAGTTGTATGCGGTCTAAATTTCTAAGATCAGCATTCCTTTCACAGTGGTTTTTACGGGACACCAAGTGAGTTTTTACTCAAACGAATATGAAGGAAACTTTACGTATTTGTAAAAAGCAATATATATATATATATTCATTGGATAAGATTTCTGTAGGTAATTTGCTCCCCAGCAGTTGACGGGTTAATTGTTCCAGAGATCTCTGTTCACGGCGTTACTTCGCAGCTTGAGCTCTGACTTGATAATTAAAGACAAGAAAGGGTTTCTACTGACCGAGTTATGGCTGTATTCAGTCGTCATTGAGCTTGTCAATTTATGGGCTTGGATGGTTAAGTACCGTGGAGAAAATGGTTAAAGGGTAGTTGTGTCAGAGAGTATTCCTCGTTGATAAACTGTGGTGATTTAAACATGCCAACATTGACAGGGCAGCTATCTTGAAATAGAAAATTTGGTGTACTTTTTATTCATTTTTTTTTGTTCTGTTTAAATCCCAGTTCAAAACACGAAAAACACAAAATAAACTGGAGACGTACAAGACAACGCAACTTTCAAACAACATTATCACACCATGCTGAGAGGATGCTTCAACATTCATTTTCAACGAGTATTACTACAAAACTATATCCGAAGAAAAAGGGGTTTTTTTTCTTAGAAATTAACATATTTCTGTCATATTATTCAGATAGTATATGGAAACGGTTGAAATATATATAGCTCCAACGAATTTGAGTTTTACTGTCCCATGGCCCCCCAATGAGGGCGACTTTGCACACCCTCTATAACACGTGTTGTACCAGACCAATACTGATGTCATATGCAATACTGATGTCATGTGTATAAATTAATGAGAACATTTGATTAATGTTGAAATTGAAAATTATTGTAACCTCGAAGCTTAACTATATACAAGACCTGGGACGATTATAACTAGTTATGATTCAAACTGATATCCCGTATAGGTTATACTTCACGAGAAATAAAAAGTTTTTCATAAAAAAAAAAATGGCGAAAGAAAGGCAATAAATCGATCACGAATGTTACACATTCCGAGGAGATATCATTCAGAATCACTTGCCGTTTCTGAAAATGACTTGGCAAAATAGATCGTAACGTGCAATATCTCTGGCCCTACGTTTCGAAACGTGTGTCTAGTTCCGCTCAACCGAGGTGTAAAGGGGCCGTTTGAACGCCATATAGTGTTCAAATTACCATCTACAGTCAAAGCGTGACTAAGATACACCATACTCGAGAAAAAAATTGGAAAATTAAGTTGCATAATTAATACTGTAATAAGGATTTTATTAAAAGAAAATCATGATGTCTTGCTGTCACACTGAAAAACTTTGGTTAGTCATATTGACAAACTTAGGCTAGTCTATTGTCCGTCTCCCAGATGACACATGAATTGGTCAATTTGACTCTTACGGTTAGTCAGATTGACTAACCTCATCCAAAGTTGGTCATTTTGACTAACCTGTGCATCCGTTGGTGGATTTGACTAAGGGGGCATTCACAAAGTTCCTACGCTCAAAACAGGCTATTTTTGACCCACTCATTAACCCAGCATACAAAAAGCAAAATTTGAACATGTTTATACCCCCCCCCCCCCTTCCTTTCGAAGATCATTCTTTTATGGATGTGCTCAGCCCTGTGAACTGCAAAAATGTTAGGCCAACTTGAGTATTTATTTATTGTCAAAATGCCCATGTTAAATAATTTTAGTTTACCTTGCAGTAAAATGAACATCACCGCACAAAGAATCACTGTCCCATACTGACCATTAAAATATATTTCTTATAGTGACATCTAACCAACTTCAGGGAAGACATTCAGATCCCTGAATAGATAACGCCACTGAAATCTCAGATGTTCAGACCGCAATTATCGTACCCTTAGCTCCGTGTGTGAAGGTGTTTTATTTCATTCCCAAAATCTGCAATTGACAAGACTGAAATCATTAACATTAGGTATAATTGATATATTTTCCATTGCAAATCAAAGGCTCACATTATGAGCAAACAATCATAGACCCTCCTCCCCCCATCGCCACATAGTCAGCCCCCTGGAGGTGCAGCCTGTCGGAGATGGCTCAATTCCCATCTCCTACCGACAGCTGCACCCCTAGGAGGCTAAGAGAGCCCACCCCGCTGGGCCAAACCGCCATCATTTTCACCAGACAACTCCTGATTTTCATCCATGTTCTCAACTTGCTCTCTATCTGCTGTTTGTGACTTACTACGGGCGGATATGTTATTTTGATAAAAATCTGGATGTTTCCTCAATATATGTGACTGAAATGATTTTATGACGGTGTACGACTTTTGGCAGCTTTCAATACCACAAACAACAGAGAAGTTCCGTTGAAATTCAAGGATACCTTTATAATGATGGATTAACTGTATGAAATGCCTTGTGCTGTAATGGCATCGACAACATGAAAATACACTGACATGTTCCAATCTGTTCATTTTTTTCAACTGCCAACAAAACTGACCAACTAGAACTGGTCAAATTTGACGAACGTCCATTAGTCAAAATGACGAACTCCTAGTCAAAAACTGACCAACTAGAACTGGTCAAATTTGACGAACGCCAATTAGTCAAAATGACGAACTCCTAAGTCAAATTGTCTGCCACCCAGTAAACGGTGAACTTTTTCTGCGAGCGTCAAACTTAGCAAGGCGGGAGGGGAACAATTATTCAACATTATTCTCCCGAAGACAATTCCCCTAACACTAAATCAGGATCTATCCCTGCTAAATACTAGTACTACGCCGTACTGTACGGTAATGTGTTGTTTTGCCGGTCAGCATACCAACCAACCCAATGCCGGCTCCTCCCATATACTGGTCAACCAACTACTAATAAGTTAACTAAAATGTGGACCTTTAGATGTTAATTCATTTTCAGAAAGTGTTTTGAAAGTATTATTTAGCAAATGGGAGGATGGAACCGGATTTAAATTACCTCAGCACAACAGTAACACCAGAGAAGGAAAATGGCGCCCAGACAACTTCTTCAGTAGCCCCCTCTGGCGATTCATTTCCCGGTTATCTCCCTTTACATTGACTAATTATATATTCGTCAAAGTGACTAGCCCACTTGACTAATTTTGTTCGTCAACTTGACCAATATGGGCTCTTTACATTAGTCAAATTTATTGGACTCGTATACACTTGTCAAAGTGACCAACCTACGTTAGTTCCACCTGTCTAGTGACTAGTTTGTGTTGGTCGATTTGACTAACTCGGTCCATTGAAGTTCGTCAAAGTTGATCGACTAGCCTTGTATTCGTCGTATTGACTAACCAAAGTTTTTCAGTGCATCTTTGAAAACTGTTGATCGCTTCTCTCAGGGAGGAAACCAATAGTGTGTTGGGGTTTTTTAAAATTTAAATTTATGCATATTCAGAAATCTGTATCTGTAATAGTGCTTGTGGTGTGTAGCAGGATACAGGATGGCAGACTACGTCCTAATTTGCGTGGAAGTCAAAGGATCATTTTCATGTAAATAGTGGCCAGTTCGACGGATCTTAGGGATATGGCGTCCGGAGTTTTTTTTGATTGAAATTGTAGTTTAAGGGCCGCTTCCCATACGGATTTCGCGGCCCATCAACTCAATGTTTTATTTAAATTTCACGGTACATTTCTTTGTTAATTTGAGATCTTTTGCAGCGCTAGATATTAAAATAAATAATTAAATAATGAATAACAATAACAATGAGGAAATATAAATACTAGTAGAGAAGAGTCGCTATGTACAAGTCGTTAAGTCTGTTATAAGGCGTCCGGAGTCGGTTTGTTTCGGTATTTGTATATTCTGTATCTGGACGCTCTTTTTCCTGTTGCGTCTTCACTTGGGGGGGGGGGGGTTCTTATTTGCGTCAAGCTGTGGCGGTCGTACAAGGGAATATAACTTGGGGTACCGTACTGAGCGACAGAAAATCTACGTGTTCAGAACATGTGAATCCGGATGAAGAGGATTATATTCGAAATATTGACCCCCGAGATGATCATTTAGGGATCCGAGATAAGCATGTCCGATGATCATTTACGGGTTAGGGATAATCATGTCGGGGGTCCGGACTAGGTCTATATTCTTAAATTGTTATAAGGCGTCCGGAGTCGGTTTGTTTCGGTATTTGTATATTCTGTATCTGGACGCTCTTTTTCCTGTTGCGTCTTCACTTGGGGGTTCTTATTTGCGTCAAGCTGTGGCAGTCGTACAAGGGAATATAACTTGGGGTACCGTACTAAGCGACAGAAAATCTACGTGTTCAGAACATGTGTTTCCGGATGAAGAGGATTATATTCGAAATATTGACCCCCGAGATGATCATTTAGGGATCCGAGATAAGCATGTCCGATGATCATTTACGGGTTAGGGATAATCATGTCGGGGGTCCGGACTAGGTCTATATTTCTTAAATTGCCCCCTCCTCCACCCGCCTCCTTATAGGCGCAAGTAATAACTCGGAATTTCTGTCCGCCTGCCTATCTTTCCACACAGCTATAAGACTCGTTTACCTCAAAGTAGTCTACCCTATATGAAAAAGCAGTTGGAGGCGGTCTAAAATTATAGAACCTTTCTAGAAAATGACTTTTACAGAACACTTCCAAAGTGCTCAAACAAATATGAAGAGAGAACGGGGGCGCTTGGGACATTGCGTATTTGTAAAAGAAAAATCTGGATAACATTTATGGAGGTAATTTGTTTCCCAACACTTCATGACCGGCTGATTACAGACTGTTTCTGAGATCTCTGTTCACGACGTTACTTGCCAGCATGAGCTCCGACTTAATAATTAACGGGAATAAAGGGTTACTGCTGACCGAGTTGTGGCTGTATTCAGTCGTCATTAAGTTTGTCGATTTATGGGCTTGGATGGTTAAGTACCTTGAAGAAAAGGGTTAAAGAATAGCTGCGTCAGTCAGAGTTTTCCTCGTTGATAAACTGTGGTGATTTTAACATGCCAACATTGACAGGGCAGCTATCTTGTAATAGGAAATTCTGTGTATATATCTTTTTTCTTCTTCTTTCTTTTCTTTCTTCGAAAACACGAAAGACACAAACGGAACTATAGAGACATAGCGATAATGCAATTTTCAAACAACACAATCACGTCATGCTAAGATGATGCTTCAACATTCATTTTCAACAAGTATACGTATTACGCCAAAATACCGTTCACTATATCCTAAGATTTATTATTTTTTTCTTTTCTTTGAATTTAACATATTCCTGACATATTTTTTTAGATAGAAAGGGTTGAAATATGAATACAGCTTCAACGAATTTAAGTTTTACTGTCTCATGGCCCCCAATGAGGGCGACTTTGCAAAGTGGCTAGCAAAACATTGTGGAATATAGTATTCTACTCAAAATTATATTCGTAGCGAGGGAAAATTATTGAGGGAAGGATGGTTCCATGCGTCTTATGAAAGACATAAAGGTTGTCGAAATATATCGATTTTCATGAATGTCACAATTTTTCGAAAATGGAAACGCGAATAAGGAATAACATCAGACTTTGCACACCCACTATAATACGTGTTGCACCAGAGCAATACTGATGCCATATATGGGAATACCGGTATATGTTTTTCAAATTTATCAAGATTTATCATTTGATTAAGATTAAAACTGGAAATTATTATAATCTTGAAGCTTAACTATATAACTAGTTATAATCGTCCCTTGCCGTTTCTTTCACATTCGATACACGCATGTTCAGCTATACCAACATAGAACAAGCAATTCAAACTGATATCTGAGTTAGGTTACCCGTGAAATAAAAAGTTTTTCATAAAAAAAAAACTGGTAAGAAAATGGCAAGAAATCGATCAATGAATTTCCGGATCCCGAAAGTTACACATTCCGAGGTGATAGCATTCAAAATCGCTTGTCGTTTCTGACGTATCAATGACACAATGTAATTCATGCTGTTTTCTTAACTACCTGCCTCGTTAACTTGAATCATTCTGACTTCCAACTTGGGAAACGTCAAACTGCGGGGGGTGTCTTATTCTTATTTGCGTCATCCGTAAGTTGTGGCAGTCGTATAGGGGAATATGATTTGGAGTACCGTATTAAGCGACAGGAAATCTACATGTTCGGGACCTCCGAATCCAGATAAAGAGGATTATATTCGAAATATTGACCCCCGAGATGATCATTTAGGGGACCGAGATAATCATGTCGGGGTTCGAGATAATCACGTTAAAATAGTTTATTTGCGTAAAAGTTGTGCCCAGCAGGGCTAAAACGCAATCATACATAGCCTACATATAAAACATTTACATACACAACTACAAACATCAGACAACAGATAAAACATGCAAATATATCAAAGGGTTTCCATTTACCCGACATTAAAATAGCCATATTAAAATAACCATATAGGCATGCTTGAGTGAGGTGTATATATTTATGTGATCAATGGTTCTATAGAACGTCCAGCATGTACACTAACCCAAGAGGCTGAAGCAGTCAAAGACGAATTTTGCAGTTGCTTTAACCATGATAAAATTTGACCCATCAGCAAGTTGCTTGAATAAGTTGTTAGGGTCTGCATGGTATGGGGGGTAAGCAAAGTTCATTAAACAGGGACTCTCTTTGCTTTTTAAATACGGAGCAGTACAATAAAAAATGTTTTTCATCCCCCAAAGTGTCATATATTAGATGATCACCAGTATCTCGGGATGCGAGATAAATCTGCATTTCTGTTGGATGATTATTTGGGGTCAGAATTCATTCAGAATAAATGCCCGTGGCTCTCCATGCTTTCGTATGCCTGACATGGGTGGTCAACAAATTCTAATAAAACATCGACTGAATTAGTTCACAAATAATAATGCTGATAATGGATCTAATAATATGTTTATCATATTTGAAGAATTCAAATTCCTTTGACTGACCTATATACTTGACTACTTTACCCGGGTGTCATGACTAGGTCTATATTTCTTAAATTGCTTAAATCAAAGAGTTGTCCTTCTGGAAAATATTAATAGAATTTATGGTACCGATCTGATGCCATCAACCCAAGCATTGCTATTTGGAAACGATGAAAAAATTACAAAATTAAACATTGAAGCTCAGATATGTTTAGGTGAGTTTGTCAAAACGACAAAACGATTTGAATAAGAATATAATTATACACATAGCTAACAACAAAGAAAAATTAACTACCCCTAGCAAATCTTAAGCGACCGAAATTAGCATATTAACGACATACATATTTCTCGTCGTAGACGCGCATATGGTCATCCCGAGCACCCCCCCCCCCCACCAATTACCTGAATTATTTTTCAATATTGTTCTCTCCGACCGTCACATGTTGTATTCAATATGTATGTAAGATTGTAATGAATGCTGTGTATTTCAAATTATGTAAAAGTGGGAGACGCAGTAATAAGTTACCTTAATGCGCTCCTACAATGCACAAAATGCAATAAAGCATCATATAAACCAAATTGCCCCCCGTAATAGGAATTAGGAATAACTCGGAATTTCTTTCAACACCGCTAAGACTGGTTTACCTCACAGTAGTCTACCCTATATGAAAAAGCAGTTGGAGGCGGTCTAAAATTATAGAACCTTTCTAGCACAATTGCTTTTACAGAACACAACCAAGGTGCTCAAACAAATATGAAGAGAGAACAGGGGCGCTTGGGACGTTGCGTATTTGTGTAAGAAAATCTAGATAACATTAATGGAGGTAATTTGTTCCCCAATACTTGGTGACGGGCTGATTACAGACTGTTTCTGAGATCTCTGTTCACGACGATACTTCTCAGCATGAGCTCCGACTTAATAATTAACGGGAATAAAGGGTTACTGCTGACCGAGTTGTGGCTGTATTCAGTCGTCATTAAGTTTGTCGATTTATGGGCTTGGATGGTTAAGTACCTTGAAGAAAAGGGTTAAAGAATAGCTGCGTCAGTCAGAGTTTTCCTCGTTGATAAACTGTGGTGATTTTAACATGCCAACATTGACAGGGCAGCTATTTTCGAATAGAAAATTCAGTGTAGCTTCTCTTTCTTTCTCTCTCTCTCTCTCTCTCCCTCTCTCTTTTTAAAATACGAAAACACGAAAGACACAAGAACTATAGAGACATAAACAGTTTTCAAATAACACTATCACACCATGCTAAGATGCTGTTTCAACAGACATTTCCAACAAGTATATATATATTACTTCAAAATACCGTGAAGAAGTTCACTATATACGAAGATTTAGTATTTTTTCTTTTCTTTGAATTTAACATATTTCTGTCATATTTTTCCAAAAGAAAGGGTTGAAATATGAATACAGCGCCAACGAATTTAAGTTTTACTGTCTTATGACCCC
Source organism: Hanleya hanleyi (assembly GCA_036873755.1). Lineage (NCBI taxonomy): Eukaryota > Metazoa > Mollusca > Polyplacophora > Lepidopleurida > Hanleyidae > Hanleya > Hanleya hanleyi. The sequence goes on from JAVTVY010024048.1 coordinate 8,923, forward strand.
GGCCAATGAGGGCGACTTCGCAAAGCATGTGTTGTACCAGAGCAATATTCATATGGGAATATATTTTACAAGTTTATTTGTTAAGGAGTACACTTGATTAAGATTTTAAATGGAAATTGTTATAACCTTGAAACTTAACTATGTACAAGACCTGATATCGATCTTTCAAATTTGAGACACGCATGTTTAGCCACACCAACATAGAACAAGCAATTCAAACGGGCTATAGGTTACTTCACGAGAAACAAAGTTTTTCATAAAAAAAATGGTGAAAAAAAGGCAAGAAATCGATCATTGAATTTCCGGATCCCGAAAGTTACACATTCCGAGTTGATAGCATTCAGAATCGCTTGTCGTTTCTGACGTATCAATGACACGATCTAATTCATGCTGTTTTCTTAAGTACCTGCCTCGTTAACTTTAATCATCCTGACTTCCAACTTGGGAAACGTCAAATTGACAATGGGTTTGAGTATCAGCTGTCAGGGGCGCAAGCTTGTGCCGTGGGCTTGGGGGTCGTTGACAGGGATCGCTTAAAGATGAGACCGGATTTCCAGATCAGCATAGTTTACTCAACACCATCGTACTGTGGAGACGGAGAGATTATCCATGCAGTCTCCAACCAGGTAAGACAACATGATCTTTAATGCCTAGTATGTGTGTTTTCAATTAATAAAAATTAATACCATATCTACTCGAGAACTAAAATATTGATAAATGACAAATATGAGTTAGAATGCATTCATTGGAGTTTATTTGGTATTATCTGAACAAGAGCCGAGGATACGTTTTGGACAGCAACATGACAAGTGACGTTTACATAGGAGAAACGGTATAATAAAGCTGATACTGTTCAATCTAAAACTTGTCAAAGCAGATTTTTGTTGAAGTTTATGAATTATCAGCCTCGGTTAAAAAACAACAAATGCGATCGTCAATTGCGTAAAAATGGAGATATGTTTTTCTAGGGAGCATTTTCTCTTGTAACGACAACAAAAATTCGTTTTTTTTTCTTCAAATAATGTGGCAATATCATGATTTTAGTTTGACGTGTCATAGCTTTGCTGCAAAAGAGAAAATCCTCCCTATAAATGCCTCAAAAATCTTAAATTAGACCTGGGGACACATTTTAATCAATCCTATCTCCATTTTTACAAAACTGACCATCAAGATTTATTCGAGGCTGATATTTCAACAACAAAAAAGTCTGATTTGGCAGGTTTTGGGCTGAAAAATCAGCATTATTATATACCATAGCACACAAAGGAGTTTTTCCTAGGTTAACGTCACATATCCTTTTTATTTCTACTCTAATCTGTAGAACGATACAAAGAAACAAAATTAGCCTATATATGATTTCGATCGTTGGCTTATAGTTGAAAGAGGGATTACAGCTGTATGAGAGTAGTTAAAAGTATTTGGCAACAAAAACAAACACGACAAAATCAAGACGTGATATATCGATTTCTAAATCGAGCTGAGTGTATCTTTCTGCTAACTAGTTTCTCAACTATGAAATGATATTTAAACCTCTCGAAATGCTAGTTGGATTGCTAGAATCACGGAGTAAAATATCAATTTATCTTGACGCTAGGACTGAACACAAGCTAATTTGAAATGATAGTCCTCCCTGAATGGGAACATGAGATTGAAGACTAAAATTCCTGGGGCCACATGGGGTTCCTTTCCAATCGCCGGGATACACTATTAAATTCAATCAAAGGATTTCCGCTTTAATCCTTAGACAATATTGTTATGCAATCGGATATATCTGACAGTAGGATGTATTGCAATCTGGTATATCTGACACAGGAAACTGTACAATCCGGTATATCCGACAGTATGAACATACGATCTGATATATCTGACAGTAGAGGGATACAATCTGATAAAGTAGGAGGTATGCAATCTGGTATATCTAAGAGTATATTATCTATCAAACGAAAATAGCCCATATTCCTTGAATTTTGTTTCATGTCCGTCTCGCAAGGAAATATAGCCCATGTTCATTTGAGTTTTGTTTCATGCCAGTTTCGTGCCCGTCTCGCAAGGAAATAGCCCATGTTCACTTGAATGCTGTTTCATACCAGTCTCGCAAAAAAATAGCCCATATTCTTTTGAATTTTGTTTCATGCCCGTCTCGCAAGGAAATATAGCCCATGTTCCTTCGAATTCTGCTTCATGCTCGTCTCGAAAGGAAATAGAGCCCATGTTCATTTCAATGTTTCATGCCCGTCTGGCAAGGAAGTAGCACATGTTCATTTCAATGTTGTTTCATGCCCGTCTCGCAAGGAAATAGCACATGTTCACTTAAATTTTATTTAATGTCCGTCTCGCAAGGAATTAGCCCATGTTCCTTTCAGTGTTGTTTCATGCCCGTCTGGCAAGGAAATAGCACATGTTCATTCCAATGTTGTTTCGTGCCCGTCTCGCAAGGAAATAGCACATGCTCATTTTAAATTTTATTTGATGTCAGTCTCGCAAAGAATATGCACATGTTCATTTCAATGTTGCTTCATGCCCGTCTGCCAAGAAAATAACACATGTTCATTTCAATGTTGTTTCATGCCCGTCTCGCAAGGAAATAGCACATGCTCATTTAAATTTTATTTCATGTCCGTCTCTCAAGGAATTAGCCCATGTTCATTTGAATTTGATTTCATGCCCGTCTCGTAAGGAAATATCCCGACCATGTTCCTTTGAATTTGATATCATGCCCGTCTTGATGTTGTTGTTGGAGGGTCGTGCGAACTATTTATTCTGATTATTGACGCATATACCACAATATGAATCACAGGCTGTTTGGAGTCGAGAAACTATGCCTCCATATTTTATATATAAAGCTATCTTTATATATACAGTGACTGCATATCCTCTCCACCCCAATCAACCTGTGGTATGAATGGCAGTTTCCTGCTGAATACGGTATTTGATCGATCGTGCTCATGTATTTTTAACATGTATGTTCTTCTATCATTTCAGGTCTATCCGTGTTACAAAATTATAGGACAGCCATTAAAAGTGATTCTTCAGAGGCCCTCTTTGATATTCCCACACCAGTAAAAAATCATCGATATAACCGTCGCCAAAATGTGGGCTAATCCTGGGATGATGACGGCTCCCCTTCCGTTCCAGCACATACCGATTCCGACTCCATTCGGGATACCTTACCCGGGGTATCCACTCGGCCTTGCTGGCGTCGTACCGGACTATAACACCGCGCTATACAGCACCGTCAATCCATTCTTTGGGGCTGCTTCGAGAACTTCACCCAGTCACATGCCAGAGGTGTCCCGGTTACAAGGATTAAGTCATCTTGGCTTCCAGTTCAACCCACGAAGTCCCCTGATACAACGTCTACAACCCAGTCGGCATCCTACGTCATCGCGTTCCTTCTCCTCGCTAATCCAAGAGAACAAGTGCAATTTGAGCCCAATATCAACACTTTCAAGTCCCTCGACCGATGTACCAATCTGGCAACTCAGCCCTGTGGCCGATGTTGATGGTACAATACCATCAGTGAAAGGTTCTCCGTGGCCGAGCTACCAGCATTCCACCCCAATATCTGGTGCCAGAGGACATCCAACAACACCGTCTGCCTCTCATCAAACAAGTAACTGGCACTCAACCAACATGAACTCTAGTAGGCCTGCAACTTCTTCAGCCAGTGACCACATCAGACAGCATAGTTCGTCATCATCCAAAGGTACCAAAGGACAACATTCTACAGCATATACATCGACCTCAAAGCGAAAGACAAATTATTCAACTTCGGAACTTCCAACTAAACAGCGCAAAGATAATCCGTCCGAAGATGTCTCTCCCCCAGCGGTTGGTTATATCGAAAAATCCACGTCATCTAAGGTGGCACAGGGCAAAGTCGCCGCTCAAGACAGCGTCGCTTCGTTTCAAACGGAACCTTTAGACTTGAGTTGCCGTTCCAGATCAACCAAACGATCCAGAGATGATATTTCAGAATCAGCAGAATGTCTAGACAATGTCTATGAAAACAAACGTATAAAGATCGAGCTTCTATCGCCAGAGGATAATACATATAAATGCGGAATAGATGATTGCAAGAGTACATTTACCACGAATTCAGAGAAAGCTCGCCACGAGAAGAGGCACACGACTGTATACAGTTGCCTTTTCTCAAATTGTGATAGACGCTATAGTGAAATTCAGAACTTACAAATTCATTTGACCGGCCATGGTAGCCATAACATAAACCCAATCATCCATACAGGGCCTACCAGACTAGCGTGCGTACCTATTTCATTGACGGACACTATACACAATAACCCTGCCCGTACGATGTTCATGCCCGAATCCTATCCAAATGGAAATATTTTGACGCTTCGATCTGGTGAAAACAAACCCAATTCAGATCTGAACTCCGGAAGTGCTCGCAATGGCCGAGCCTCTGGAAGTCTGGGTAAGGAAGAGAAAATATTGGCAGAAGAGATGTTCCGCCAAGACAACATGAGCGGGTCGGACCGTTCGGCGTCAATGGAAGGATCTGGTTCGGCAGACTCCGCCAGCGAGTCGGTGGATTCCGGGAATGGCTCTGCTGAGAACGTTGTCGCAGACAAAGACCCGAAGAAGTCTAAGGCACGCAGGTCACTTCATCTTTGGTCAAAACGGTCAGATGATTCAATTCACGAGGAGTGGAAAATGCCCGAGGAAAAGGAAAGAGTGTTTTTCTGCGTCCAGTGTGATTTTCAGACCTTCGACAAAGACCAAGCGAAGTCTCACAAGAGATCGCTTCAACACAAGGTCAAACAGAGGTGCACGCTTTGCGGCAAGGAATTTTCATACCAAGGCGATACATGGAGCCATATCCAACAAATGCATCGCCCATACCACCTCCGCCCCTTCAAATGCCCCTATGAAGGATGCGATGGGGCATACAGCATGCAGAAACTGCTCAACTTTCACTGCAAGTACGTCCACAGCGAGAAGCCATACGAGTGTTCCCACCCCGGGTGCGGAAAGCGCTATGCCACCCAGAGCATGTTGAAACATCACCAGTTCGTCCATACCGACTTGTATCAGTGTTCTTGGCCCAACTGCGGGAAGACATTCCGTGACGATTACAACCTGAGGACGCATCACATGATCCATACCGGCAAGAAGCCCAGACAATGTCAACTTTGCGACTATTCGTGCGTTCAGAAAAACTCTATGAACTGGCACATGAAGAGCAAACACAAAGAAACGCTCGCAGCTTGAACACAAAAATGAACTGACATATAATCATATAGTGCTATGTACATAATTTCGTCTTTGTATATTCATTGATATATTAATATATTCATCAGATAGTATCATTTATTATAACCAGTTCCAATGCCCTCGTGTTTATGGCTGTGCAGAAATTGCGAATAGTTTGCCTGCTATTATTACAATATTCGTTATATTGTATTTCTCGATGAGTTCTGCCGTAAATATGACACCTATTTATTGTAATATCTTCTAAAGTACAGCCCTTCTGATTGCCAATGTTTGTGAAAAACAGCAAAGCAATCGAGGAAGATCTATTCATCTGGAAAGACTAATGGAATAAACAGGTGACTTGAAGATGCAAATTAATAATAGTTTGTGTTTACTCTGTCAACCACCAATAACATCAATGTAAAGTGAAAAGTTGACACACCGACCGGTTCGTTGAAGAGATATTCAACTTGATGCAAATATATAGATGGTTAGTAGTACAGAAATCGTAAATTTGGTATAATTTCTGCGGGAGAGGGAAAATGTGGCGTAAAATGTGGCTGCGTCATGAGGTTACATCCGGTGACGTCACATCCGGGGCAAATGTCATATGGAGGTCAAATGTCACTTCCGGGTCAAAGGTCATTTGAAGGTTAAAGGTCATGTGAAGGTCAAAGGTGATAACCATAGTTGTAGCGAGAGATATGCATAGCAATACATCCATACCTGGAGGGAGAGGACTCATATTGCTATACATCTCTCGCTACACTATGGCAATCACCTTTGACCTTTGACCTTCACATGACCTTTGACCTTCATATGACCTTTGCCCCGGATGTGACGTCATGACGCAGCCACATTTTCCCTCCTCCGCAGAAATACTGGATTTACGCTTTCTATACTACTATGGTTGACAGTACCAAGTCAGTTATAATATTAAGCGATATATCGGAAAAATTGTTTTTTTTTATGGTTCTTCCTCGTTAAGGATGTTCTCTTATCGACACTTTGTATCACATTTTATTGGTTTCTCCAAGCCAATTAATCAGTTTTGTAGAAGACAAAAATAACTATAAACCACAAGCACCAATGACATGTTTTTTCAGCTGAATTTACACAATCCAAGCTGACAGAAATTTACGTCTCCTTCCATCTGCAACTCATTTAAATCTCCCAACTTACAACAAAGATCTGACTTTTTATTTGTCTCCTGCTTGTATATATCGCTGCTCAATAACAATATTTTGATGATTTTTTTTGGTCAATTTCGGTACACATAATTTCAAATTTTTCGAATCTCTTAACGAATAAGAAATATGAGGCAAAAAATATTGGCCATATGACAGGCCATTTGCATGAAATGTTTCAGATTGAGCAAAACTTCTTTCTGAATTGAGTATTTCAAATATAGCTTCTAACTGGGCAACATGAGAGGTTATTTAAAGATTTGAATTTCCAAAATTGACACCTGGTGCACCAAAAATACACACAGGTTTTTTTTTATTTTCTAGTAAAATATAGCCAAATATACCACCACAAGACACTAAAATGGACACAAAGTTTCAGATCTCTGTTGTAATCTGTAAGATGTTGCATTTTTTTTCAATTAAATGCATCTGGTCCGTTATTCATAATGCAGCCGTTGTCCATTAAAGAATATCCATGTCCATAACCCAAAGACCTATTCCACATTCCATATAACAGTATTAGCGCCAAATTCAAAAAGACACTCACGGAAAAGATAAACATAGGCTAGTTTCGTGCAACAGACAAGCGGTTAACAGTTTTCAATGATGCCGGCAAGACATGATGTTCCAAAATGGTTTCAAAACCGACCTATTTACATGTGATCCACACAGTTATAGAATTCTCTGAAAATAATTAAAACTAAAACAGAAATGATGAATTTGGTGTGGAATTAATTAGGATTACGAGAAGCCAACTCATAATTACAAATCTGACACAGCAGAAATGGGTATCTCTTCACAATATGTTGTGAGACATGGGGCACAGTGGGACAAGTTGTCTAGCTCCTATGTTAAGTACAGGAACCCCATACAACACCTGTATTGATTACAAGTAAAAAATTATCAGTGGTAAAAAATTAGGGGCGAAATAAATCGTTTTTGGACAGTCCAAGTAAATTCTCATGACGCAGGATGATATTTTGTGATACCAAGTTTTCTGCAGTACTTCATTACTCTTTTGGTATCAGAGGATGGCGAAAAGTACAATTGGATTGTATCGATCATACACCCGTGGCGGACTGGGACACTTTTGCCGGGGCACACTGGGACAATAGTAATCGAATGGTGAAATTTACTTTCATCCTAAAATGTTAATTAATTGCATTAGTTTGTTTCATAGATAGTACGTAGTAATCATTATCATTACAAATCCTATTGGATTTTAGGAGTCTTAATAACAATTTCAAAGGCAAATGCTTCAGTTGAAATGGAATCACACAAACTGTTTTATGTAATGCAGGAGTCTAAAACAGCAACTAACTTAGCCAACGCTGTTGAACCTTCTAAACTCCCATGAAACATAACAGTATTTACTCGATTTAAAAATTTTGTCTCGCTGCACCTCAGTGGGTGTCCCTGTGTGCCCCATACTGGAGGCAAACTGGAACACTTTTTTAGTATAACAGATATTTCTGATTTTTTTGTATGATCATGCCATCCTAAATATTAGTTATGAAAGAGCATAAAAGGCTAATCTACAGTACAATAATAGTGGAGACTTTTGCAGAAAAGTGAAAAATGTCCCAGTGTACCCCAATCTCTTCTAATATCTGCAAGACTAGCAAACTAATGGTTTAATAATCACATATTCCAGACAAATAAAAAAATGGGTATAATGGAATATAGGAGTTTAGGTTCCTATACATGATGAAAAATACATACCCATAGTGTCCTGTTACGGTTTCAAACCTTTAGTTTGCTAGTACCTTACGGTAATCCCCCTAATAATTCAATCCCCCTATCAAAATTCAATCACCCACAATTTTAGGGACAAAATTCAATCGGCTATTCTAATAAACGTGATCACCCTCTAAAATCATTGACAAAATGAAAAAAATAATGGATTATATATGCAAGATTTTGAGTGAGTGGGTGAATAGAATTTAACGTTTCAACAATATTTCAGCTATATCACCACAAACCAACTAACCACCACCCAGCCCAGTTGTGTTCCTGCCACTTCAAAGAAGAAGCAGCATGGAACCAGACACCCTCCATCCACCCTATAAAACACTGAGGACAGCGCATGGTGCAATAAAGACAAGTGATATTACAGTGCTAGACATCACATTATCAAGTTCCTGTTGCTTCTCAGCACAGTGCATTGAAGCAACAGGAACCTGAACCCACCCAACCACCCGTGCAAGATTTTGAACAGCTTCGTCAAATTTCTGTTCCAATAAATTTGATCACCCCCAGATTTTATGTTGGGAAATTCACTTTCTGTGACTGAATTATTAAAGGGATTATTTTAGTTAATTGTCTCCCAATCCTGTATGAACATTGGGACCTCAATGTTAGCAGTCATAACATTTTCAGTTTGTTCCAATAAATGAAAAAGTGGAGCCTGGGCATTATATTAACTTCTTCTGATATTTTAATAATGAGAAAATTGATTGTTCATCTCAGCATACAAAGCTGGAATGAGATTGGCATTTGAATAACAATATACCATTTATGTATTTCAACCACATTAATAACACACACCCAAAATAATATTGTACGAAGTAACCAACTTTGGGGACATTAAATCCAGCTCAATCTTTATTGAAATAAATATTTGAAATATATGAAGTCAAAAAATGAAAATATATTCAAAACTGATGTTGTCCCCAATATGAATGGATTCAATTCACAAACAATATCTTTCACTGAACATGTATCTCGACGTGGACGGTTCTTGGCTGCTGTGTTGCTGTTGTCCTGTCCACAGTCTCTGTGGCATGTTTCTTCCTCAGATGCCAATTCATTGAAGCCTTCTGAACGCAGGTATAATTACAATATAGGCACTGATTGGGTTTGGAGCCCGTGTGGCAGGAGTAATGCACTTGTAGGTTATACTTGTCCCTGAACCTTTTACCGCAACCCCGCCAAGAACAGCTCCATCTGTCTGTGTGCACACACAAGTGTTTTCTCAAGCTTCGAGCGCATTTGAAGGTCTTCTTGCACCCATGATGGGAACATCTGAAACGCTTTCCTGATGAATGAACATTAGACATGTGTTCGCCAAGGTCACACTGAAGTCTGAATGTTCGCTCACACTTTGGGTAGGTACATTTATGAACACTGGGCGTCTCTGAACCAGAATGGAACCTTAACTTATGTTTTTGAAGACCAATATTTGAGCTCAACATTTTCTGGCAGATACTACAAGGCCACATCATCTGCATCTTGTGCTCATGGATCCTGGCTTCTTGCTTGGACTTGCAGGTGAATTGACATTCTGAGCACCTATAACGACGCAAAATGTCTTGTTTGGAGGACAGAGTCTTTTCCATATTATTTCTATTGCTTTCCACCACACTGACAATTTCATCCAGTGATTCAATACTGATATTATTCACAGGATTCTGTGGTTCTAATTGTGATGTGCTATTGCTTTGATCTGTCTGACCCATCATATTATCTGCATTCAACACTGTCAAATCAGTTTGTGCTGGGAGATCCACATGCTGTGGTTCCAAATGGCCTACTATGGTATGATTTGTGTCTGCAGGAAATGCTGTATTACGTAATACTGTAGATGCAGTTAATACTGTAGATGCAGTTGATGCTGTAGATGTGCTAATATTAAGGTGTTCAAATATGCTGCTACTTCTACCCTGTCTAGGTTCAGATAAAGCTCTATTTAATACAAATGGGTCATCTGGTGCTATAATGGTGGGTTCACTAGTACAATTTGAGATATCAGATTCCACTGATGTGATACTGGTTTTAGTCGCATTTACAGCTGAACCAATTAATACTGAAGAGTCACCAATCAGTGTTGCATAATTTTCACAGTTTTCTAAACAATTCACTGTCCCTATATTATCATCAGATGGTGCTTGTATTGTCCTCGTTAATGGTGCCGCTGATGTATGTAATTTGGGACCATTAATCCCACTTGACTGCTTTTTATTAACAGCTGGCCAGATTCCCTTGTGTTTCCGCCAAACATGCCTCTTAAGGTTTCTGTTGGAGTCAGTCACAAATCCACACTTTTGGCAGTCAAACTTAAGGTTCTTCCCATGTTTCATCACCAGGTGTTGTTTCCGCCGACTCTCCGTAGCAAATGTTCGTGTACATTCTGAGCACCTTAATCTTTCCGACATCTTGCTTGCGGTATCAAGCTGATTGGCTGGGAAAGAGACCTTCCACTTCAGGTTCTGTCCAATCAGTGAATGTGTGTTGACAGCAGGTGTCTCTGGCATCACATATTGAGGGTCATCAATGCACTCGAGGTAGAGGTCTATTTCTGACAGCAGGGGGTTGCTGCTCTCAGGTGAACCATCCCCATCCAGGGGAACATCAGAACATATGGACCTGATTTCCCCAGGAATCAAATATGGACTCTCCGGGCTGATAGGTCCATAAGGTGACTCTCCTGCCAAGTGGTCCCAGATGGTCTCCGAAAACAAAGTGTGGTGCTCCACTGGCAAGACTGGGGAATGATCATCCCCATTGACATAAATATTTATTTCTTCATCAGCATACTCCAGGGCACAGAGGTGCTCTGGAGTCGACATGACATCCTCGAACTCTTCTTCTTCCGTATCCATGACAACCAAATACTGGCGAGGTACAGGGTTAATTAACTTGAAGTGTTGAAAATGAGTGGGGTCCACAAGCAGCCTCTAACGATGGAAGCTTCATCGTCATCCTGTGAATACAGCAAAGAAAAGGTCCATTACATTTACATCATCTTCAATTCCACATTTTTATGGAGGTTATAACATGGTCATTCAGGCTGAATAACATAAATTGTAGTCTCACACTCACAGGCACCACCACGTCATATTTAGCACCATGTCCACCATTTTTATTGCCCACAGCAAAACATTTATTTTTTTACCAATTTTAATTTTTTTTTTTCATTTTCTATATTTTTACACATTTCTCTCTTGAAGTTTTGCCAAAATAATGTTCTTAGACATTGAGTGGATAGAATTTAACGTCGCTTTCAACAATATTTCAGCTATATACGACGAACCAACTAAACACCACCCAGCCCAGTTGTGTTCCTGCTACTTCAAAGAAGAAATCTTTGAAGCAGCATGGAACCAGACACCCTCCATCCACCCTATAAAACACTGAGGACAGCGCACAAGACACAGACAGGATGCTTACATCGTGCAATAAAGACAAGTGATATTACAGAGCTAGACATCGCATTATCAAGTTCCTGTTGCTTCTCAGCAAAATGCATGATTGAATTAAGCAACAGGAACCTGAACCCACCCAACCACCCGCTCTTAGACATTGAGTCAGTGTCATGTTTTATTTGAAGAAAATAGTATTGTTGAAGGCTGAATCTTCAAGTAACTCAAAGAATATGTATTTGGTCGAAGAGAAAGAGAAAAAGATGCCTGTGAAGCTAGAGATCAATTTTATTTAGCCTCTTAAGGATGTCCGCTGATGGTTTTTGACTTTGGCAGCCATTTCGCCTGTTTTTCTATTGGGTTATCTCCCTTCCCTAGGTTAAGAGATGGGGATTTCCTTTAAAAGCCTTCTAGCCGAGAATTTTGCACACCAACATCCATCCAATTTGCTAAATTTTGATAGACATTGTGATTATCTGCAAACAGTTAGAATATAAGAAAAAGTTAAATACTATTTATATGAATTTTTCATGAATATGCTTCAAAACTAGGGCTATTCCCTATGATTTCTGTGTTATCAAATTGAGCATGGGTCAGTCCACTTAACGTTGCCTACAGCTCAAAAATGCACACCAACCTATATTTTTTTTCTTTGTTTTTGCTCATATTACACAATTATAAATGCAATAACACACATTATTCAAAAAGTTAATTACTTTGATTTACCACCAGCGGACATCCTTAACAGGGTCACATAGACACTGTGTAATCAGTCTCTTTTATCGGACCGATTCTTAGTGGCAACTTTGACCAATTACCACCATGGACACTCATAATTAAATTTCCCGATAGCCACTCATCCTCCACATCCACTCAACATTTAATATATCACCTATCGAATTTCTCTCCAACCCACTTTCTTTAATAATTATTCCTGCCCCCAACACTCTAGTAATCCTCGTCCTTGTGTTCTAAATGTTCAAGTATCCTATTGTACCCCGTCCTCTCTAGCTTTCCACTGTTGAACCATTTCCCACATTGCACCCAGTGTAAAGCCTTATCGTATTAACATTCTACAGCAGTTCTGCCTCCCCAACCCCTAAATATCCCCTCTAATGGTCCACACATCCTGCAAAAAGTTGGATACGATGCGGCTCTCTGTCTTATCCAAAGTATTACCACCAAGCCCCAACTAGTCTGATAAGGCTAGGTCTTCATCATGCCCACTTATCCTTCCCCATCTAGTTTCCTTGTGTGAAGCTATCAACTGATCCCTCAAATCAGCCCTCCTTGCCCTGTACGTTCCACAAAATATAACACTTGAGGCATGTTTCATCGCCTCCAGCACTCCACATGTTTTACACATTTTCTCTTCCAGACTTCGTTTCATCCTATTCCTTGTGGCCAACGACCTTGTCCTAGCCTTCTCCAGCCAAGAAAAATCATCCGCCCAGTCTACATATCTCTCTTTATATGGACCCACTTTCTTCTTGTATATAAACAAGGGTGACTTATATCCCATCCTTCCACTCTTCTACCCACCTTTCATCCACTTTAACAGAAACCACTTTTTCTCCCATTTTTTCTCACTGTTTCCGGTTTCCCTTATGTTAACATCATAGTCTGTGCTAATTGCTTCTACTTCGTTGAACCACTCAGTCTGTTTTTCTGTTTCGAGACCTTCCTCTCTTGCAGTTTTTGCCCATCTATCCCCCTCCATTCTAACAAGATGCCCATAGTAGATTAACTTCAATATTTCTACTTCCTCAGCCATTATGCTCCAACCAAGTTCTCCATAAATATGAACTATTGCAGTCATACGGTTCACCCCTAGTATCTACCTCCCTGCCTGTAGTTCCACTGAATCCAATACTGCCAGCGTTTTCCCATCAAGTTCCACTATTTCTACCCCATATAAAATCGTAGGAACTGCAACTCTCTCACATAATATTCTTGTGCACATACTTCGGTTACAAGTACTGGCACTTATGACTATCCCCAACATTCTCTTTGCCTTTTGCACCCTGAAAATTTGTCCTTTTAACTTAATTTTAATTCCTAGGTACTTATTTTCATCCGCCGTTTAACGTTTATATGGTATGGGTTATAGCACATGGAGATCAATACTCATCGGCGATACAAGCGATTCGCTTGTGACCATCAACCGCAGGCATTATTGATAGGAACAGTTGTGGCTACCCCATCAAAATGGAAGTGTACAAGTGTTTCTGACCATCACACGTTAAGCACAACATGGTATAGGGATAATTTTGCAACTAATTTAGACTTTAGCTTGTTTTTATTCGTGAATACACTTTATGACATGTACTTTTTTGTTTTTTGTTTATGACATGTACTTGAAATTGAAGTTTTCTTGTTAGAGTTATTTCCCTTGGTTTAGCCTGGTTCCGATTCAAATCATCAAGCTCGAAGACCCAAGTATCGAATCATCAATCATGCAGATCTCTGTATTTATCATCAGGCATTAGGTATTTTGGAACAGTTATTATTTGGTTCTTTGAGAGGCATTATTGCCCTTGTAATAACAAAATTATTCAACAGCTGAAGATATTTTAGTAAACGACTCAAAATAAATCACTTTTTGCTCTGTCGTGTTCGTCATCTCTCTCGCCTCGTTTACGGTCTGTACATGCGAGATTTCTCAACGCGTTTCTGTATTTATAATTCATCGACGGTAACAGCCAGATGCGCGGAGAAGTGTACGGTATTTGAGCCAATGGTAATCACGTGTTTGTATATCCGGGCACTTGTCTAAAAGATGGCAGCCGTCTGCAAGGGTGACTTGCTCGAATATATCTCTTGATAAATAGGTTTCATACAGGTAATTACCGGCTTAGTCGCTTATTCAACTCATATGGCAACACCTTTAGGTTTTAAATAGATTAATAAAACCCAAACCGATGCACTAGCGCTTATAAGAGAAGGACTCTGCAAATTTACACAGTTGTTTTATTCCGCCATTTTCCCGATCTATTTCCTGCGTAAATTCTGCATCTCGGACCGTTAAAATTTTGTTGCCAGTTCAACTTAGTTAATTTCGTCTTATTTCATATCATAATAAAGGACTGATTATAATGTCATGTTTCTTCCTACGCTAATATTTGTCTTTCTGCATAATATACATCAGTTTGCTAACAAAAATCCAGACGTACCACGTGTCTGAGAATTTTTAGCATAATTTTAATAGGTTGAAAATTGGATTTGTTTGTTTTTGAATGAACCAGTTGATTTTATCGTTTCTTGTTTTACAAAATTAAATCTGAAGTTATTTTGTTTCCATTCATTCATGATAAACATGCTGAGAAACATATTTAAAGCCTCTTCACACCTCCGTCGATAGAAATAAATGCTACTTACTGGTAAAAGCTGGCAATCATTCGTCATGGGGAGTCCCAGCAGGGGTTCCTATTGTCACTGTTTGACCAACTGGGGAATATTTCAAAGGAATACTCATAATGGTAATTTCTTTTGTCTGTCTTTTGTGTCTCCTGTCTCATTCGTTTTTCTTTAAAGCGCTCCGAAACCACAAAATTTTGTCTAAAAATGAACAATACGTAGATATTCCAGAAAAAAATAAAATGTTACTAACTCGAAAAATAAGCCTATATAAATTAAAATACAGGTGTGTAGATCGTGAAATGATGTTCAAACCACTTAGTATACATAAAGTTGCTGCAGAAATCCAATATTACATTAAATCTGGTGCCTAAGTAGGGTTGTCATACTTCATGGTGGAAAGGAGTTCTGGCTGCATGCTGTGTATGAGCCACATGCATGGCATGAGAGAAGGATTCTGATTGGTGGTTGGTGCTGTTGAAAGTCCACATTTTACCCAGTGAAAACATTTGTTTGGAACAATGATATTTTGTGTTGAGACAAATAGAGATTAGAGCAGTTGATGAACCATCCTCACTAGCCAGTGTATCGATCGATATGTTAGGATCGATACACTGGCTTGGTTAGTTACCCATAGTGGTTCTGGATATAAATAGCTCGAGCGGTTTCCACTAAACTGAACCAATCGGCAAGTGCTCAGTCGGCTCATTACGCCAATCTGCTGTGAGGTTTGAGTTTTGACTGGTTTGAATTTCATAGCTGGTCAGACTACCTTTGATGTTAGGGTGTCAAAGGGAAAACCGAAGGCCTCGGGTACCGATGTTCTAATTTTCAAAACCACCATGGGGAATGAAATGTACTAGGTTGCATAATAGACTCGAGAATTCGTTCTAATCACCAAAAACGTCCAGGTAAACCCTCTGCGAAGAAATAGGGATTACCTGGAGATGTTGATGAACAAGAAATTTATTCTCGCGGAAATCAAACTGTTCTTAGTTGTTGGTGTCCCAGCTTTATTTGCAAATAGGAGGTATTTTCCTATTTTTTTTTTCTCTCAGAAGGGCAGTCCAGGTATTGTTTTACATTCTTTGATTGTAATTGCAGTTGTCGGTAATTTCACACAGATTGTTGTTCTTCAAATGTTGCCTGATTTCCTTGTCGCAATGAGTTAACGATTTTGTTGAAGGCTAATCATATACATACCAACGGAACCCCATGCAGGTGTGTTCAAATATGATGAACCACATTTTCGACACCTGTCTATTTCAAAGAAGAACTCTCACCTGTGAGATCAAAGATAGATCGTGCTCTTGTGCAGTTCCAAGAATCGGGGGTGATAACGGCCCTATTTATGAGCGATCAGTTATCTCTCCAAATGTGTAGGAATGAAAATTGACATACTTTCTGGTTTATTTTATGTTGATTTCTCTGTTTGATAATGATTTACCTAGTAGTTAAATTAAAACAGTGGCTTCTCATCTTAACTAGCAGCAGTGAATGTGAGATCGTTATCACTCCCAAGATCAGAATGCAGTGCGTGCAACATAGCGTTGTTGTGGATTTGGAACTTCGAATCCGTGAATTTTGTGAACATGCGCAGACATGTGAAATTTTTGAAGCTTAAAATTGCAAAGTACTTAAAAAAAATCCTCCGGAAAAATGTTAAATCAAATTCCAGTAGCCTGATCTGGATTACGTTGGTTCTTTCAAGTATATTCAGACCAACAAACATGGATTTGAACTGTAAGTGAAACACTGGCAGCATGCTATTTACTGATCAATAAGCCCTCTCGTTTCAGGTTCTGGAAGATGCAGGATACTTAAACCATTGATACAACAGTATTTTACTTGGTAGCTGTGCTATAGGTTTATAGCAAACCAAGTGCAAAATGAAGATTGACAGAACAAAGCTGAAGAAATCTTCAACCGAAGTGGTAAGTGTGTTCTTGGGCATTGACAGGATTTCTTGAGAGTGGGTCGGTTCCTGAGCTTACCATCTGAGAGCCCAGTACTGTGATGTCCAACACAGGAAAATAACATGCAGTTGGGCGCCAAGAAGGGGTCGATCACACCCAATGACTACCATGATGCTTGCAAATTTTCAGCATAAACAAGTACTTGCAGATTATTCTTCGATATTTGATATTTAAATGTCGATTTTTGAAAATTTAAGTTTTTATTCGCAAAAAGTACTTGTTTCTGATCAGTGTGCATCATCAATCCTTTTTATACGCCCCTGGATGAACTAAACATTAATACAAAAATTATTAAAAAATTATTAAAAATTAACAAAAAACAAATTTGGACATAAATTAAAAAATTAAAATTTAAATTTAAATTTAATTTAATGTAAATTTTAATTTTTTTTTTTTTTTTTTTAAATTGTTAACAATTATTTTTCATTAATATAAAATGTATTTCACATTTTGAATTGCGATGGCAATTTCTGGTCCACTGGTCATTTGTGACTGGTCTATATCTGAGATATTTCTATCTGTAGCTGCAATTTTTATACACCCATCGATAGATGATGTCCGTCTGTTAACTTTTGTAAGCTGTGAGATATCTCCAGTTCCAGGTCATGAATTGGTACCAAACTTGAGGTATATGAGGCAAAGAAGAACCCTATTCATTTTAAGGTCAAAGGTTAAGGTCCCTTTTACCTAAAATCAGTAAATCATTGAAAATTGTGATATATTTATGTTGGATTTGAAGCCTAATGAAGATGACTGGCCTTGACATTTCTTAGAAGGTCAAATTCTAAGCTAATTGTTACACTCTAAAGTTGAATTGCTTGTTGTGAGGGCGTATTTTGAAGCAAATTTCAACTCTGGTTTTGTCAACTTTTCAGCAATCTCTTACAAGGCTTTATCAACACGAGTTATCGTACTTCGAATTAGTCGATTAGGTACACGTTAGTGTACTGTTAGAAGAGGTTTTTAACTGTTGAAACAAAGCATCTAGAAATGAAAATGTGTTGTGGCACACCATAAATGCAGACACTGACTTTTGAAAATTGCAGGCGAGCTGGAAATGGTGTACCTGAATTTGGTAAGGGGAGCCATACATGAGCTTTAAATAGCTCTCCTAAAATTATTAAGGCGAGCCAAGTGAAGGCTAATCAAATACCGTTTCTATTCATACAAGATCCACCACCTTGTGGTTCAGGGATCCAAGTACAGATAAATATATAGAGAAATTTAATAATAATGTCCTTATAGCTTGAGGTTTCAGATGGTTTTACCATTGACAGCTAGGGCTCTGGCTAATCAATGTAAGGAAAATTTAAACAAGTAGCATTTTTCTTGAAGAAAACTTTTATTAACTTCAACTTTACACCGGCTCAACACTGAACAGTACAACTCACTTCAAATATTACGGTCGCCGCTTGCCCACGAAAACGGGGGTCTGTATAAATTTTGTCGCTGTGTTTGGCGCACATCGCGCACCAAACTAGGGCCACTTTACTGTCATCGGTTGACTGGAATCGAATTAAGCCACCAGTATTCCACTTCATTATCGTACTGACGTTAACAGTTCTTTTAGATTCCTTCTCCTTGATTAATAGAACGTCGTCGCGACCTGAGAAAGTTCAAAATTTGCTGTAGTTCGGGAGGAAAAAACCGCATGGGCAAAACCGTCATAGAGGGATGCGGGAAGAGACGAGTATCTGCATTGGTCACTGCTAGGTTGCCATTTTCCTGTGAGCCAATCAAATTGACTGATAAATATGGCTCTCGGTTTCAACTTCCTGTCTCTCGATTTCAACTTCCTGTTTCAGTTCGCGGTTCTCGGAAGCGGCTATTTGAGGATTTTGACAACAGCGGACATAATAAATAAACTGCGTAGGTATTTAACGAGGTGCGCGGAATTTAGCGTACCTTATTTTGAATTCAGGCGCGTCATGGTGCGCGCGCGCCATCGCGCGCCTCAAAAGGCAGTGTCTGTAAATGTACATGTGTCTCACTGTCGACATCATAAATCAGTGTTCTTCTTGAAAAAACTATTCTGTTAATTCTTGTATTCTGTTATCCTTGATTCGACATTTTGTACATGAACATGTGTTATATCAGGGATTCATAGAAGTCGCCTTTTAGGACCGGTTATCGGTCCTAAAAAAAATTGAGAAACTCAATGCGGGACTTGCACAATACAGGGTTCCGGCCTTGGCCGCTAGGATCGCCTTTGTCTTTATTTCCGTTTCATACCACTTCCATCGTCTGCTAGGCACAGCTGAGTGGGCTGGCTGATCGTTTCGCTTGGACGCGTAGCGGGCGATAACTCTCTGTAATAATCACCGCCCAGCCGCCAGGATCGCGGCGAACGACATTTCCGGTTTATCGCGAAAAAGCAGCCGACATGGAAATTGATATAAAAATAGCAGCGACTGCGTGTTTGCTTTAAAGTATGTGGTTGATTTATATGATTTTAAGTTCAATACTTGATATAATCGATAGAAACCTATCGTAGTTTATTCGATTGTGCCGCCATATACGTTAGCAATGGTGAGAGACAAATATGCCGAATATAAAACAGGTCCGCTGGCTGTCTGAAATAGTATCATGGTATGAAAACTAAAAGACGTCTTTATTTCTATACGAACGTTTACGAGGATACAAAAGAAATGAGTTATGTTCACAGCAGTCATATTCTGTTGTCATAATCATTCTCTGTGGGTGTCGTTATCTCGCTAAGTCTGAAGTGAAAAACAAAAGGGCTCAAAATGCCGTTCTCCGGCGATAATAGCGATCCTGGCGGCTGGGCGGTGGTTATTATGGAGAGTTATCGCCCGCTACGCGTCCAAGCGAAACGATCAGCCAGCCCACTCAGCTGTGCCTAGCAGACGATGGAAGTGGTATGAAACGGAAATAAAGACAAAGGCGATCCTAGCGGCCAAGGCCGGAACCCTGTATTGTGCAAGTCCCGCATTTGTGGGGGGAAAGAAATAATGAAAACTGAATTTGTGGCCGGTTGTGATTAATAATTTAGAGAAACTGAATTTCAACCGAGACGAAAAACTAAATTTGAGCTAATTGAAACTGAATATGAATTGCGTAACTTACTGTTCAATATTTATTTACACGTGTTGGCGGAGAAAACCGCAGCTCGACACGGAGCGAAACAACCCGCCATTTTATGGAAATTCACATGACTCTTATATGTAGCTCGGGTTCCCGAAGACTTTCTCGCGAGACTCTCCGAGAAATCAATACAGAGAGTGCTTTCCATTTGCCGGGATACGGCCGATGCTCCGAATGCTTTCATCATCAAGAAATTCTACGTTTTGAATGACAGGTGAATGACAGAGGGACTTAATACTTAAAACTGACTGCTTGAAGTTTGTTACTGACAACTCAAAACTTGACAACTGGAAGTGGATGGTCTGGATTGAGAATTTGTTTGAAAATGAAAGTTCAGGCGCATCAACAACAACAACAACACGTGTAGACAACACTGCAGCGCATTGTCATTTGATGATCTAAATATTTCATTTTCATTTCTTAGGAGTTGATTTGTTTATTTGAATAAGTTGTTCTGCCTTGATAGTTTAGAATTTTTCTTGATTTTTTCAGATATTAAATAATTTGAATAAAGTTGTAATTTTTTAACAGGTTAGGGCAAGCTGCTCATTGAGCTATTGTAGGCTGATCTAGCTAAAATTCTCCCAGACAATTCTCGCTAAACAAGAGCAGAGAGCAATTGGTTGGAAACAGCTGTTAGTAACCAGCTAATCAACGTCTTTAGTTGTTATCCATAAATTTGTTTAGTTACAGAGAACAATAGATTAGGTGTTCCATCAGCTGTCAATGACCCGCCCGACTGGGGTACGGATTCCTATGCTATAACATTGTCTGGCACTGGTTTTTCTCCATAAATTGATTTATTTACGGCACTTTATTTGTATATCGTAATGGTAATAATTCGAGTAGGCCTAAAAAACTTGATTTCAAAGTTATTTTCCATAACTTCTGACTATTGTCTGAGAAATGAGGATGTTATCTAGCTGCATTTTCATGCAAATGCAAAAAAAAAAGACAACAGGACACATTGATCAGGTGAACAAAACTGTTTATTTCTATGAAATCACAATCATGATTAAATTATACATGTATGTGGTGTATAATGCAACTGGTCCTAAAAATATTATTAAACTCAATTTGCACCCCTAAAAGCACGCTAAAAACTCAATTTGCTGCGTGAAAAACTCAATTTGACCAATAACGGTCCTAAACAAAATGACTTCTATGAATCCCTGTATATAGAATTGATGTGATGGCTTGTGATTTCACACTTTGTTTTACAGCCTGCAGATTGCAAGGTACTCATAGACAAACTGAAGGCATGTAGTGGGGATGAATCTGAGCTGTATAAGGAGCTCAAACAAATCCATACATGGACATATGGAAAGGTAAGTATTCTGATCTGCCCATCAAATTGCTTTTCTTTTCTTTTGTTGAATGTGTATGTTAACATGCCAGTTATGGGTCTTTTCAAATGGCAAGTTGTATATCTGTCAAATATGCAAGTTCTCTTCCATTCAGTGTGTATTGTGGATATCTGTTCAACATTCAGGTTGTATATCAGTTCTTGACAGTCACATGGAAGTTGTATGCTGAACCATGGGTCTGAATAATAGATTATGGCCTGTGATTTGTTAAAGGTTGCTTGCCCATAACATCTTGTGTTGGGGTTATGCTAGATGAAGTTGACCCCAGTCTTGTTGGTGAGGTGGCACGAGTTTAGGATATCTAGGGCATTTCAACATATTTTACATTGTTTATTGTAATGTTGATCATATAATTTGATTTCATTTGTTTAGGCTTTAGCATTGAAATTTTGTATTGGTTCAAACCCTTTGCAATATTGTGCATTCATCATTTCACGTTTGCGAGGTGTAGTTCTTTTGATTGTTTTATATTGAGACAATCGCATCAACTTGTTGTCAAACACCGAATTTTGAGCACAAAAACATTTTTAGAGTACTCACAATTGCCGATTATCATACTCAAATAAAAGGATAATACAGAATATGACAAAATTCAGGTAGTCTTGAGTAGTTATATTTACTTGCATAGGGTTAATCTAAAAATTTACACGAAGTAGGCAGACCAATTTGTACCCAAATCACAGGTTAGCATCAGCACCTGAATTAGTACCTGTGTACAGTACTGGTGAATGAATTTTTGTTGAGGTATGCATTCATATTTTTCAGTGCGAGTTGTATCACTGGGCAGATGTGTTGGACATCTTTGATGATGTCTTGGAAAAGGCCTGTAAGAAGGAAAAAGACAACAAATGGACACTTGCATGTGACATGCTGGGGAATGTTGAGGTAAGAAACTGTAGAAACCTGTTGTAGAATTGTCATTGTTGTAGGAAATATTCTCTTTAGCAGCACTAAGTATAGAACAACTTTATATTGTGAATAAATAAATTAACAAATCTGTTGGAACATAAGTAAAGACTCAGATTCCAGGTATGCATTGACCTTCAGTTAGTTTAGAATGTTAGATAGAATGTAACCCTCTGGAACACTAAACAACTCTGATAACCGTGTTTTAACCTTGTTCAAAAAATTTCACATTTCTCCGCTTTCTCTTCCCCCTCAGCTGAAGGATATGATGTTACGTGTTCTCCAGTTCACGGCCCTGTTAATTGAGCACAGTTTCTCACGACACCTGTACAACTCGATGGAGCACCTGACGAGTCTCCTCTCCTCCTGTGATATGGCCGTTGTTCTCGAGGTCCTTAACCTGCTGTACGTCTTCAGGTAAACTCCTCTCCTCATTCTACTGAACTTTCGACGTTATATCTTGGGTGATCACTGCATGTAGCTTTTAATAACAACAATATTTACAATAGCATGGGGTAAGAGAATTGTGTAAAATCTGTCACTTGTACATTATTGAGAGAACAAAGGTTCATATATTTCCACTTTTGCCCCATCTTTTAACCTAGGAGAATACTTTGCAGGCCTTGTGATTTGAGGCGCGCGATCGCGCACGCGCACCATAACGCGCCTGAAGAGGCACTGAGGTGCGTTCTGAACGCGCGCCTTATACTTCATGATCCCCTTCAAAATTTTGCTATGTCAAATTTTGACGCGAATTCATTCCCGTGAAGATTCGCCTGACAGGGCATTCGGGCGAATCTAAACGGATTCACGTAGATTTGAACGTAAAATTAAACATTACCGGTTGAAAACTTACGGTTGAGCCCCGTCCGCCGATCGTCAACATACGCTGTCGAAAACTGGGCTCTATATCATCTTATCTATTGCCATGTGCCAGTCCGAGTCTATGTGTAAGCTGATCTGTCGAGCGTTTTCATTGGCTCGTTCACGGCAGCCTGCCAATCGCTATCATTGTAACAAGTGTCAAGGGCCAACTTGATTGAAAACGAGATGGTGAAATGGCAACTGACACAGGGCCTAAAAACGTGGAAACAAATTAGAAAAACAGCCCTGTGTCAGTGGGAAAGGAGCCTGAGGGATAACTTTGCATTCCTTTTAACAATGCTGGGAATAAGGTGGTACTGGCCTTTTGCAAAGTGTGACAGAAACACAGCGATCAACCAAACAAAGTGTATAGATAGAGGCAACTAGTAGCCGACGTCAGTTACGGCAAAAGCCAAACTTGGTTAGACACGTAACAGCGATGGACTTCGCGAGTGTTCGGGAATTGAAACTGATTCAGACATTCCAGATTTCTGAAGGCAAGTGAAAGGATTGAATGATTGGAATGATGAATATGACGATGTAAAAATTGCCATGTGCCAGTCCTAGTCAGTTTTTTTTACAATTTGTTGTTTTCCAGAGTTTTATTTCTATTTTGCCAATCTTGTTCTCAGCTTTTGGCTCATTAACTGATTGTGTTAATTTTAAATACAAAAAAAAAAGAAGAAATTTAAAACAGTGTTTCTTGATTTTATTATCACCTCAATATCTTTCATAGCTAAACCAGTAAATATTAGTTCCCCCTGGATATCCTGAAACATTGCTGCGAGATGGATTCTCGGCCAGCACACATTTATTTCAATTCACACCTTAACGTTTCAAACACCGTATCACACACCTTAAAAAAAATTAGGTGTGCATTTTAGGTGTGCTAACCACACACCTCGCACGATTTTAGGTGTGCTTTAATCACTCGCCAGGGCCCGTACAAATCACAAGGCCTGACTTTGAACTGGTGATAGCTGGCATATTTTCATGTAATATTTTACATTATTCTAAGCAGGATGCTTTCTTTGAATAGTGGGAAAATATAGTACATACGTATAAAATTGTCAGTTGCCACTGGTTCAAAATATTCTCCCAGGTTAAAAGATGGTGCAATGTGAAAATATATGAACCAGTAGCTGATCAGCTGAAGTCGTGGTGTTGGCCAGAGAACCTGTCCATTGGACAGTCAATTCAAATTTGGACAGGCAAAAATTGGAAAATTTAACATGGCTGAGATAGGGAAAACAGGGAAGTAACCTGTCCAAATTTAATAAAATATGGTATTTGGACAGGCAGATTTATATCCTGGCTAATCCTGGCTAACCCTGGCTGAAGTCACGGGTCATTGCACAGACAGGCTCTTTGTTCTTTTAATATTTATGTGTAAGTGATGGATTGATAAGGTAGAAATTGAATAATGCTGTTGGGATTCTCTGTGAAGAAGCTGATCCGATCAGGAAATTGTGGAAGTGAACATTTACACTCTTCTGTCCTGTCTATATCACTTTCTTTCTTGGAAGAACTGGAATAAGGTACAAGTTCTATGAACAATATACTTTGTATATCTTCATCCAAGAAAAAATATGGATGTTTAAAATAAAAATAAAGCCTTGCATTTTGAGTTGATTGGGCTGAATTGGCACGCACAGATAATTATTGATCAATGAATATCTGTGCACTTTGTGTCTCAGTGGGTTTGGTTTTCTGAAGTTTTGAAAATTTTAAAATTCCGGTTCGCTTTCTGTTTCAGCAAAAGGTCAAACTTCATCACACGACTTGCAGTTGACAAGAAGCAAGCATTGGTAGTCAGGCTGACACATTTGGCTGAGGTAAGTTCCAAATATGCACACTTTCAAAGTATCGTTGGCTAGACTTTGTATACGCCTGTTAATTAACTGCCCTGAATAGTGAAGTTTCACGTTAACAATGTTCTCCCAAGGAAAGGTGCCATTTCCATGATGTACTGCATTCTCCCAACGTCAGAGTTTGTAACCTCCAAACCGTCGGTAAACAAGACTCTGACTTCACCACTATAGAAATGCCTGGCGCGCAGCCGCATTGTGTCTTTTCTGTTGAGCCAGTGAGAGAGCGCGTTATATTTTCCGGCTGACTACGTCATCGCAGCTGATCACCGCGTGGAGACGGGCGGTCATATTGTAAACAACATTGGATAGGCGAGCATTCCGATTCATGCTGAGAGCTATTGTAAGCATTAATTGATAATGACCCTGGAAAATGAATCAAGCATGTGGTTGATGTGACCAGACAATCAACATGCGTGCGCCTTTCAGAAAATTATATTTTGGCCATGTGTATCGAATGATATCTGTGTTTTATGTCGCCGATCTTGAACTCGGTGAGGAAGGATAACACAACACAAATCAAAGTAAACACAAAAAATAATATTGAAAAAATTACTCAGCCAAAACTACCCATCTGAACCTCAGCGAGGTATATATTATTATGTATTTATGTGCAACAAAAGTAATAAAAGTAATACAAACAATCAGTAGAGGAGGTGGACGAGAAATATGCATCAGAACACATCATTGGCATAATTTCCTCATAGTACTAAATATTAAATAATAATATATCTGCAGTTAAATATGTTTCCCTGGTTATAACCATAAGTAATATTAAAATTTTGTCTGAAAATAACGGATTTCAGTTTAGCAACTGGGATTTAATTTAATAATTGATTCAGTTTTTTTTTCAAATGGCAATTTTTTATCAAACTAACTCATTTAAATTTGCTCAAACTTAAAAATGTTTATCAAACAAATTAAAAAAGGACAATAACAGTATTATCACAATTTTCAGTATTATATTTAAAATTATATTATAGTTTAGTATTATTATTTTATTATTATAATTTACCTGTTCATAAACTTACCATGCATCGAATCACCGCATGAGCCACGTCGGCGACAATAGCTGCCGTGGTTTTCCCGTGTTTAATTAGCAAATCGCGGTTCTCTTCCTGGTTTAACAGTAATTCGAGGCTTGAGAATACAATGAATAAGATCCCTCCTGTAGTTTTTCTCTGTCGCAATCGCCAGGTCCAAGATATGTGGCAGTACCAGTTAGTGCTTGACTGTTCACCTTATTATTTGATAAGCACTTCTTTTTTTTCCTTTTTTGTTGTTGCTTTTTTGCTGTTTCTGTGATGTATTTACCACCGAGATTGGTCTGGGCGTAATAAAATAATCTGAATCTGTAGACCAGTCCGGTTTTTTAAACAGGACGCCCCTCAAAGATTTGCCGCTGTTCGTTCTCGTCGATATACAACGCCCATGTTGATTGGCTTGCCGAAGTCATGCTGAGCTTTTCGGAAATCATCTGCCCCATTCGGTAATCTCAACAAGTTCGCTTCATTTAGTAACGGAGGCTGTTGATTGGGCGAGAGCCATGCGCAGAAAAGCTGCGCGCCGCAGTTAGCCCCACTTTGACATCAGAGGGTATATGACAATAGGGGATATACAATCTGATTCCATGAGAATGGATGTACTGTAGAACCCACTTTAATTGCATACTGCTTAATTGAAAAGTTTTTCTTAAACAAATGGATTGTGAAATGACAATCCATTTTAGGGCATGCAATCAAGGGCTGTTCCAGAAAAAAAGTAAATGGGATGTGGGGGGGGGGGAGATTTTTCAGTTCTATGGTACATACAAGGGGGGTGGTTTACAGTCATTTAACAGTAGGGAGATAGGAAAACTGATATATGGGTGGTTGGGATCAGTTGGGTCAGAAAAAGCCTCCCCACCCAACACCCTATTTATCTTTGTGGAACTGCCCTGAAGAGATTTAGACTACATTGTACTGTGTATATCATTCACAGAACACACTTTCTGAATTGTGGAAATAGAAATTTGAACGTTCACCTCGACCGAAGTATCATGCGTGCAAAAGATCCAAGGAATATTAGGAAAAGGAAACTTTGCTAACATGTTTTTTTTTCCTTCTTTCCAGAGTTGGGGAGGAAAAGAAAATGGATTCGGTCTGGCTGAGTGCTGCAAAAACTTGCCCGTGGCCGTAAGCAGATTTCAATTATTTATTATTCATTGCGTCACAATAAAATCAGAGTAAGATGTCATAAAGAAGTAGCTTTATGGAAGACCTGCCAAAGTAATCACTTGGATTCTTCATAAATCTTTGATGTTCCTTTTCTGCCTATTTCTTTCTATTTCCCAATTATCAGTCAAACAATGCCATTCCTAAGCAGATGTTAAATGTGAACTTGGTTGTTTTGCAGAGCTATCCGTCTAGTGCTACAACTCTACATTTCGAATTTTATGCGGAGAATAAAGATGAAAAATCTGGGAAGAAGGTGAGAATTACCAGAGTGTATCAAACTTTGTTTGTCTGCCATGCTGACTTTAGTTGAGGTGACATTAAGTTTTGGTCTTGTTCTTCCATCTGTCCGTCCCTCCATAACGCTTCAAGTTATCCGGAAGAAATCATTAGAAAGTGAACAGGTGTCATGTTCATGTTGACCTGAAGAAGTCTTGATTTTGAGGTCAATAGGCCAAGCTCACAGTACGTATATGCAAAAACTATATCGAGGCATGCTCTATTGATCTTCACAGATCACAGAAATGTTGAGCATGTGAGTGCAAAGCAGTTAAATTATTTGAGGGTCAAAATGTCAATGGTGCTCCTCTTTTCTGCATTTTGATTGGTGAGCTGCATATTAGTTACTCTAACATATGCAGACCTACAATCTGATTAAAACTCCGACTTAATAACCGCTCCTCTATCGGACATGTCGCTGATTAAGATCTGGGACAGTCTGTATCTTAAATCTGTCGCGCATGTCGGACTGACGACCAATCACAGTCCAACTTCAATGGGCGAATAGGTGCAGACTGTCCCAGATCTTAATCAGCGACATGTCCGATAGAGGAGAGTTTATTAAGTCTGGAGTTTTAATCAGATTGGCAGACCTATGAACTAAATGCTTCTAGCTTTGCTGATTCAAGACCCACACTCCATCGTGGCACACAATTGTCATGGGATACAGGGTCTGTTATAGCAGTCGGATCTGATCACGATTTGGCCATCTCTGATCAAAGTTACTCAAGCTGCTGGTTGTCTGATCAAATGCTGAGAAATGACCGATCATTCTGAATTTGCATATTTCCTTCCCTGAGATCCCATCTCGCTCCGAGCAGTTTTGCTGAAAACTACCACCTGGTTCGTTTCCTGTAGTACATTCAATACGTTGATGTTCTTTGAATATATATATATATATATATATATATATGTATTAAATTCCAGGGTACCTCCAACATGGTGACCTGTATTCACATGGAGAACCTGGACAAGTCTACCAAACTGCCCTCTGAAGTCATGGAGGAACTATTGGCACAGTTCAAAATACCCGAGGACAAACATGTAAGATGTCGTCTCACACAACTGCTACTGCATATTCCTACGAAGTAGGCTCTCATTTACAAATTGTCCGGTAGTCAGTCAGTGAGTCCTTTCGTCGACAAAATAAGGGGAACCGTTGAAATTAGAATCTTGATTTTTGGCATGAACGTGCATTAGGGAACTGTTACCAGCAAGTTCTGAGCTGACCTACTTTTGATGAAAATTGACCAACTTAGATGACCTATAACATTACGTTTGGGCCCCCAAGTCATCTTCCTCACCCTACTTCATAGGTCCTGTGACGTTAGTCACACTACTCGTGGTAGGTATGGTAATCCCTCTAATAATTCAATCCCCGTATCAAAATTCAAATCACTCACTGCTGTTTTTATAAATTTGATCACTCTAAAATCATGGTAATAACAAAAAAATAATGGATTCTCTGCACGACTTGGACAATTACAAATGTACGTCAACTTATTGATCTAATAAATTTGATCACCGCCAGATTTTATGGTGGAAAATTGATCGGTAGTCAAATTTGACTTCCAGGAAACCCTGGATTGATGTGTTGGCATTTTAGGGTGATCAAATTTGGTTGAGTTTAATCTACAATGTTTCTGTGGCTATTTCTTTCACATTCAGAAAGTTTGTGTGGAAACTGCCTAATGAAGATGCTTCAGAAGTAGAAATAAAAATGCATTGTGTATCTTCAGTTTGGTAAC
Source organism: Hanleya hanleyi (assembly GCA_036873755.1). Lineage (NCBI taxonomy): Eukaryota > Metazoa > Mollusca > Polyplacophora > Lepidopleurida > Hanleyidae > Hanleya > Hanleya hanleyi. Next base: position 38,148 of record JAVTVY010024048.1, read on the forward strand.
TTTCACAGTACAGACTGACCCTTAATCAATGCTACAGTAAGTGCAGTACTTGGCATCGTTGGTTGGCTGTTCTCTATGCAGTCATACCTGGTATTTACACCTGCAACAGTACATTGAATCTTCGACAAATGAAAGGACAGATCTTCTGAATGGCCAAGTTGTCTCTCGTGTAACTGATGATGTTGTTGTTGTAGATGCTCTTGTACACTCACATCCGTCTGGCCCACTCGTTTTCACGGCCCCGGGCCAGGGTACAATGTGTTCAGGCAAGGTTACAGTCTCTCTCGATATTAGGTAAGCTCAGATAAGTACGCACAAATAATTTTTCAGAATGAATTCCATCTTGAAACCGGACAGATTCAAAACCACTACGTTCAGCTTTGTTGATTGTTCATCTGATTTGAGGATAAACAACTATGTATTTCTGTCTTATTTTATATGAGGTTGCAGCTGGTTTTGTTTTCATTCATTCTTTATGAAAAAAAATTTGAAAGATATATTTGCTGATCAATTCCAATATTGTGTCCAATATAATCACATTGATTTATCCATCAATCTCTGATTGATTATAGCAGAATAGTTGATGGTGTAATACTTTGATCTGAATGCAATAGGAGTATTGAATTCCATGGTTTGTATATTTCAGTCTACTCGAATGCCATTCAGGAGAATATGAATGCCTTGCTGTACAACGGCCTGATAGAAGAACTGGTAGATGTCGTGGAACTGCCGGACACAAACCTTGTGGTGAGTTACAATCTCAGTAATTCGTGATGGTATGATCCCTGGAATACCATCTTGATCGACATGGCATTATAGAAAACTTGTACAGTGAAACTGGTGAATACCGACATGTGGGTAAACCGACCAACCTCTGAATACTGACATTATCCATGGTCTCAGTATTTGAATTTAAAGTATTTGAACCTTGATAAACCAGAACTCTCTTAAAACCGTTCCTATAATCTGTCCCAAGCATGGTCGGTATACACAGGTTTCACTGTAAATGCCAAAATGGATGAGCCTGTCAGTCAGTCGGCGAGACGCATGTACAGTCCTGTTTCTGATCAACTTTGTTATACTAAATATAATGACCTCAATATTTTGGGTGAGGAAAGCACTTCCTGTGATTGAATTATTAGAGCATTTTCCATACTGTTCACACAGCATGGAGTTGTTCAGAACCATCTCCATTTAATATAACTACTACTCATTATCTTACCTGTAGGAGATCAAAGCTGCTGCCTTGAGAACACTAACCTCCATAGTTCACCTGGACAGAAACCCAAAGTAAGTTCATCATACTTCAACTACATACTTGGCAATAGGTGGGCATGTTCCCTATTGGTGAAGTTAATCCGTCCTCTCTTCGAAGTTCATACTTTATGTAAGAATCACGAGACAATGCATACAATAGCCAAGCCTGGGGATACAATAGCCAAGTCTGGGGACAACAATGTGTCTAGACAAGTGCCTTTTCAATGACACAAAGACCCTGACAATAGGTCCTACATGAAGTATCGACCCTCTTCGACTTTTGTCCTATTTGTGCTTGTTGGTGAAGACCGTGTTTTTCTACCCACAGCAGTGGAATGGGCTCAAAAGGAGGATGGATGTTTACAGTATAAGGAAAGCATTTACATCAATTCCTCCACTTGAATGTAAAAGTTGGAAACCGATAACTCTAGACCTAGTACTTACAACTGCTAGTGATAAATAAGACCTATGAATACTGTCACTTGAGTTTCAAAAGTCATTTTGTAAGATTCCAGGATCGTACTCTTGTATTCTTCATATTGAAACATGGAGAGTTAGATATGAAGCGTTCTATCGAGATATGGTGAGATGATAAAAGTAAGAGAACTTTGTAGCCATCTTCAATCCTGAACTTTGTCTCCAGTTCAAGTTAATGCTTTTGACAATACTACCTGCCCTGATAGCAGCGGGAGGAGCTTTGATGCATGGCTCCCTGCCATCTTTGTGGATCATCAGTCCGGTCGCTTTCCTATCCCTCCAGCATAGGAAATATTTTTGACCTGAAGTTGCCAAAATTATCATAAATGGTAGCTTGTTGGTCCTTTCTTGGAACAGTGAGATAATTTGATCCATATTCACCATATTTTCAATAGTTAAAAAAGAAATGCTCCTTGCTAAAGAGCTTGGAAAATTACCAGAACAAACCAGAAATCAGGTGTAGAGCTGCTACTCAATGCCCCTGCCGCTGCAATCTGGACAGATAGTATTGTCTAAGGATTAACTTCAGTCATAGTGCAAGTTAGTATTATTTGGAGCTGTGTTTGTTACCCCTCAGCCCATAGGGCTGTGGGGTCTTGCCGTTGCCATGTACGTACGTCCGTCCGTCCTAGCGTCCGTCCTGGCGTCCGTCCGTCCTGGCGTCCGTCCGTCAACATTTTCTTGTCCGCTAAATATCTTCAGATCTATGAAGTCGGGCCTGACCAAACTTTGGTGAGAGCTTCCTGAATGTTGACAGATGAAATGATTAGATTTTCAGATGGCTATGATGATGCCATGATTTTTAATTATTTTTTTTATTATTTATTGATGGCGTAGCTTTTGCACTGTTATCTATGCCCATCAACATGTTCTTGTCCGCTGAATATCTGCAGATCTATGAAGTCGGGTCTGACCAAACTTTGGCGAGAGCTTCCTGAATGTTGACAGATGAAATGATTAGATTTTCAGATGGCTATGATGATGTCATGATTTAAAAAAAAAAAAATTATTATTTATTGATGGCTTAGCTTCTGCACTATTATCTATGCCCATCAACATGTTCTTGTCCGCTGAATGTCTGCAGATCTATCAAGTCGGGCCTGACCAAACTTTGGTGAGAGCTTCCTGAATGTTGACAGATGAAATGATTAGATTTTCAGATGGCTATGATAATTTCATGATTTTTTATTTTTTAAAATTTTTTAATTTATTGATGGCTTAGCTTTTGCACTGTTATCTATGCCCATCGGGAACCCTTGGTTGCATGTTTCGTTGTGAATTTTGAAGGTTCCCTGATACAAGAAAGCCTGGTCCATTCATGATTATTATTGAATGAAGGACAACATTTTTCTTAAATTTTGCTATTAAATCATTCTATTCTACATCATATGATTTATTCTAAAACTTTTGCATGAACCATATTTGTGTCCACACATTTAACTGGTACAACATAATGCTTCAATTTTTGTCACCAAACATGTTACTGTACCTTGGAAATTATGTAAAACGAGTGATTAGGAGAGCCCATTTTTAGCCTGACTGTGTGCAATTTTGAATCAGTTTGCATACCTGGAGCTCCCCCCCCCCCCAAATAATGATAAGGGTTGGCCTGTGTCAATAAGTGTGTTTACTTATCACACTTGTGCAATGCATAAATTGCCACTGATAAAGCTACACTTCCTTGCATGCTGTAATCCCAGCACATCACTCACGTGAAACCGAAGTCTGTTATATACGGTATCCAGGGATTTTTTGCAGGTTCCGATCCCAAACTCCCAGTTCCTTTTCGTAATTCATTATTGAGGGTCCAATTTTTTTAAGTGAATTTCGGCGCAAAGAGCCTGTGATCAATCACAAAACAGAGGTTTATTAACATGAAATTCAATACTATGCAAGCGGATCGATATTGAGGCTTCCAGAAGCTTTTTCTAGGAGTATTTCCTTCAGAAATCTTTCCAAATTGAACAAAAACAACACTTTCGTTTTTTGTTTCATTTGAGTTTTGGGTGCCCATATGTTTTCCAAAACTAGACTGGCTCTAGATGCAGCCCTGATCCTACTTGACTAAAAAAAAACAGGCTGAGGGGTCCACGCACCTTTTAGGTGCTTGCCTGCAATTCATGTTGAGTGTTGCAGTGGTAATCATTCTGGTCTCAAGAAAGGGGAAATTTATATCTGGAATCAATTGGTGGAAAGAGTTCCTTATAAACATTAAATTGAACGACTGTCATACTGATTGATTTTGACAGCAATTGTGGCTTCCTGGTGAGAAGCTTGCATATGATTCCACTGAAGTTTGCATTGTGTATCTTCAGTTTGACTACTTCCACAGTACAGACTGACCGTTAATCAATGCTATAGTAAGTGCAGTACTTGGCATCGTTGGGTGGCTGTTCCCTATACAGTCATACCTGGTATTACAGCTGCTACACGAGAACGTCGAGTAGAATTGCTCTCGAACCAAAGACAAAATGACAAGGAAGCTAATTTGATGTTCAGGCCGAACTGGAAGATACACCTGATTTAATATTGAGGTCCCAGCATCCCTGTGCCACCATAGGACTAACTTTGAATTTTATTTCCGGACAGTAAAATGAGAACGATTCGTTCTGAAGTCCTTTCAGATTTGGTATGTGGATACATGAACCTTGCCACAAGAAATCGCTCGTCCACATTCGTACAAAGATGGTGTCACCTGTGGGCCAACTTTGGATTTGGTATCGGCACAATAAAATAAGAATGCGCATGTTTAAAACCGACGCAGCGATGCCTGAGAACCATTTAATCAATTTTTACCCCTCGGCCATTTTGGCCTCGGGGTATTGTCGTTGCCATGTACGTCCATCCGTTAACGCAACCGCTTGAGATACAACCACCAAATTTTCAACACTTATTTATCTAGTGCTAAGTCAGACGCCTATTGAAAGTGGCTTCCCTCGGCCCATATTTTACAGAGTTCTGCCCCTTTACAGATATATTAATTTCTATTTCTGTCCTATATGCCTGAATATAACCAACTATATCTGCAGAACTGTGTTTGGTATAGCTACTATATTTTGGAAACTTATTTATATTGTTGTATTCTACAAGCCAACAAAGGATTACTCGCCTCGGCTTATGGAGTTATGCCCCTTTCGGATGTAATAATCTCTGATTTTGTTATCTGTAGTTGAATGTACAAGTTATATCTGCAGATCCGTGTTCGGTACAGCTTATTCATCTCGGTTCTTATTTTACAGTAGTGCTAAGTCAGACACCTATCGAAAGTGGCTCCCCTCGGCCCATACTTTACAGAGTTATGCCCCTTTACTGATATATTAATTATGCCCCCCCTCTAACTAGAGGGGGGGCATATAGCGATCGCTTTGTCCGTCCGTCCGTCTGTCTGTCTGTCCGTCTGTCCGTCCGAATTTCTTGTCCGAGCAATATCTCGGTTAATATTTGATGGACAGGATTGAAACTTGCATGGAATGTGGCTAGTGCCTCGTAGATGTGCAGCGTTGAGTTTTTTCCGAGTTCCGGTATAATTTTCAAGAGTTATGGCCCTTTTTCTGAAATCTCTGTGAATGGGACTTGTCCGGGCTGGATCTTGGTTAATATTGTATGGACAAGTATGAAATTTGCATGATATGTGGTCAGTGCCCCACAGTTGTGCAGCGTAAAGTTTCTTCACGTTTCGCCTATATTTTCAAGAGTTATGGCCCTTTGTTCCTGAATTCTTCGTGAATTGGGACTTGTCCGGGCTGGATCTCGGTTAATATTGTATGGACAATTATGAAATTTGCAGGATATGTTGTCAGTGCCCTGTAGTTGTGCAGCGTGAAGTTTCTCCGCGTTTCACATATATTTTCAAGAGTTATGGCCCTTTTTTCTTTAAATTTGTGTGAATTGGGACTTGTCCGGGCTGGATCTCGGTTAATATTGTATGGACAATTATGAAATTTGCAGGATATGTTGTCAGTGCCCTGTAGTTGTGCAGCGTGAAGTTTCTCCGCGTTTCGCATATATTTTCAAGAGTTATGGCCCTTTTTTGTTCAAATTTGTGTGAATTGGGACTTGTCCGGGCTGGATCTCGGTTAATATTGTATGGACAATTATGAAATTTGCAGGATATGTGGTCAGTGCCCTGTAGTTGTGCAGCGTGAAGTTTCTCCACATTTCTCGTATATTTTCAACAGTTATGGCCCTTTTTTCTTCAAATCTTTGAGACTTGTAGGGCTGGATCTCGGTTAATATTGTATGGACAAGTATGAAATTTGCATGATATGTGGTCAGTGACCCATTGGTGTGCAGCGTGAAGTTTCTCTGCTTTCGGTTATATTTTCAAGAGTTATGGCCCTTTGTTTATCAAAACTAAAGTGAATGGGATATATTCATTTGTCCAGGCTGGATCTCGATCCATAACCAATTTGGACCAGAAAAATGGCTATATTATATGTTATCCTACATTCCAAAGCAGACAACATAGGTCCTGAAATTAAAGTATGAAGTTGCCCCAAAAAGAGTGAATTGGGTGCAAAATTCAAAGTTCACTGATCGCTTCACAATTTCACCACAATATACTCCCAAGGAATGTAGGTCTCATAACCAGGTCACATTTTCGGATTTGGCGAAAGCCCTGGCGACCATCTTGCATCGAAACATCGTATTATCACTTGTTGGCTGATACTTGGAATATGTATTATGTGAGGCATGGCAAAAAAAGTGACAGAAACAGAATTTTTATAATTATCCAAATTAGGCCTCCACCAACCAATAAACAACAGAACAATGGCGGGGCAGTGTCGGATTAAAGCGGAAGGGGGGGCATACAATTGAGCAATCTCTGATTGCTTCCTTCCTGTGTTTCTATTTCTGTCCTATATGCCTGAATGTAACCAACTATATCTGCAGAACTGTGTTCGGTATAGCTACTATATTTTGGAAACTTATTTATTTTGTTACCCCTCAGCCCATAGGGCTGTGGGGTCTTGTCGTTGCCATGTATGTACGTCCGTCCGTCCTAGCGTCCGTCCGTCAACATTTTCTTGTCCGCTAAATATCTTAAGATCTATGAAGTCCGGCCTGACCAAACTTTGGTGAGAGCTTCCTGAATGTTGACAGATGAAATGATTAGATTTTCAGATGGCTATGATGATGTCATGATTTTTAATTATTTTTTTTTATTATTTATTGATGGCGTAGCTTTTGCACTGTTATCTATGCCCATCAACATGTTCTTGTCCGCTGAATATCTGCAGATCTATGAAGTCGGGTCTGACCAAACTTTGGTGAGAGCTTCCTGAATGTTGACAGATGAAATGATTAGATTTTCAGATGGCTATGATGATGTCATGATTTTTTTAAAAAAAATTTATTATTTATTGATGGCTTAGCTTCTGCACTGTTATCTATGCCCATCAACATGTTCTTGCCCGCTGAATGTCTGCAGATCTATCAAGTCGGGCCTGCCCAAAATTTGGTGAGAGCTTCCTGAATGTTGACAGATGAAATGATTAGATTTTCAGATGGCTATGATAATTTCATGATTTTTTATTTTTTTAAATTTTTTAAGTTATTGATGGCTTAGCTTTTGCACTGTTATCTATGCCCATCGGGAACCCTTGGTTGCATGTTTCGTTGTGAATTTTGAAGGTTCCCTGATACAAGAAAGCCTGGTCCATTCATGATTATTATTGAATGAAGGACAACATTTTTCTTAAATTTTGCTATTAAATCATTCTATTCTACATCATATGATTTATTCTAAAACTTTTGCATGAACCATATTTGTGTCCACGCATTTAACTGGTACAACATAATGCTTCAATTTTTGTCACCAAACATGTTACTGTACCTTGGAAATTATGTAAAACGAGTGATTAGGAGAGTCCATTTTTAGCCTGACTGTGTGCAATTTTGAATCAGTTTGCATACCTGGAGCTCCCCCCAAATAATGACAAGGGTTGGCCTGTGTCAATAAGTGTGTTTACTTGTTATCACACTTGTGCAATGCATAAATTGCCACTGATAAAGCTACACTTCCTTGCATGCTGTAATCCCAGCACATCACTCACGTGAAACCGAAGTCTGTTATATACGGTATCCAGGGATTTTTTGCAGGTTCCGATCCCAAACTCCCAGTTCCTTTTCGTAATTCATTATTGAGGGTCCAATTTTTAGCCCACCATCATCAGATGGTGGGCTGTTCAAATCACTTTTCGTCCGTGGTCCGTCGTCCGTCAGTCCGTCGTCTGTCAGTCCGTCGTCCGTCAGTCCGTCGTCCGTCCGTAAACAATTCTTGTTACCGCGATTTCTCCGAAACTACTTCATGGACCTTTTCCAAATTTGGTACACAGGTTCCCCTTGGGGTCTAGTTGTGCATGAAACCTTTTCTGGGCCGATTCGAAAATCCAATATGGCCACCAGGCAGCCATCTTGGATTTCCCCATGAAACCTTGTTACCGCGATTTCTCAGGAACTACTACATGGATCTTTTTCAAATTTGGTACACAGGTTCCCCTTGGGGTCTAGTTGTGCAAGAAACCATTTCCGGTCCAATTCGAAAATCCAATATGGCCACCAGGCAGCCATCTTGGATTTCCCCATAAAAGCTTGTTACCGCGATTTCTCAGGAACTACTGCATGGATCTTTTTCAAATTTGGTACACAGGTTTCCCTCGGGGTCTAGTTGTGCAAGAAACGTTTTCTGGTCCGATTCGAAAATCCAATATGGCCACCAGACAGCCATCTTGGATTTCCCCATGAAACCTTGTTACCTCGATTTCTCAGGAACTACTGCATGGATCTTTTTCAAATTTGGTACACAGGTTCCCCTTGGGGTCTAGTTGTGCAAGAAACCTTTTCTGGTCCGATTCGAAAATCCAATATGGCCACCAGGCAGCCATCTTGGATTTCCCCATAAAAGCTTGTTACCGCGATTTCTCAGGAACTACTGCATGGATCTTTTTCAAATTTGGTACACAGGTTCCCCTCGGGGTCTACATGTAGTTGTGCAAGAAACCTTTTCTGGTCCGATTCGAAAATCCAATATGGCCACCAGGCAGCCATCTTGGATTTTCCCATGAAACCTTGTTACCGCGATTTCTCAGGAACTATTGCATGGATCTTTTTCAAATTTGGTACACAGGTTCCCCTTGGGGTCTAGTTGTGCAAGAAACCTTTTCTGGTCCGATTCGAAAATCCAATATGGCCAGAAGGCAGCCATCTTGGATTTCCCCATGAAACCTTGTTATCGCGATTTCTCAAGAACTACTGCATGGATCTTTCTCAAATTTGATACACAGGTTCACCTTATGATCTAGTTATGCAAGATACCTTTTTTGGTTCAAATTGAAAATCCAATATGGCCACCAGGCAGCCATCTTAGATTTCCCCATGAAACTTTGTTATCGTGATTTCACAGGAAGTACTGCCTGAATCTTTCTTAAATTTGGTAGACAGGTTGCCCTTGTGGTCCAGTTGTGCAACATACCTTTCTGGTCCGATTCCTAAATCCAATATGTCCATCAGGCGGCCATCTTAGATTTCCCCATGAAACTTTGTTATCGTGATTTCTCAAGAAGTACTGCATGGATCTTCCTCAAATTTGGTACACATATTCCCCTTGTGGCCCAGTTGTGGAAGATACCTTTTTTGGTCAGATTTGAAAATCCAATATGGTTGCCAGGTGGCCATCTTGAATTTCCCCTTGAAACACTGTTATATTGAATTCTCAGAAAATATTTCATGGATCTTTCTGAAATTTGGTACACAGGTCCCACATGGGGCCTAGTTGTGCAAGATAGCTTTATCGGTCCGATTTGAAAATCCAATTAATATGGTATTCCCGAGTTGTGACGTTGCATCACAAGAGTCGGTGGATCAAACGGTGGGGCATATTCTATATATTGACTATAGAGAATATCCATATCTTCACCTTCCATATCAAGGAGTTCAAATAATTCGGAATTAAAATGTATTTACGGTAATTCCTCTAATAAATCGATCACCCTATCGGTATTCGATCACCCCCGATTTTTGCAGAGAAATACGATCGGAAGTTGTAATAATTCAATCACCCCCGATTTTCAGAAGATCCCGTTTGTAATAATTCGATCACCCGCCAAATGTGCCTACCGTTGGCGCGTATCATTGACACTGGAAAAATACAGTGCGAGACATGATAGAAACATATATACAGCATCATTACCAAGACGTCTGTCGGGCGAAACAACATTAGACCTAGAAAAGGACTTATTAATTAACAGGACCAAAAATAATTAAGTGGGTTTCATGATAAAATAATACGAATGCACTTCCGGATGACGGAGAATAGTCTGTTGTTTACCTCACAGGCCTCCTGCTGAAGTTGGTCAAACAGAGATCGCGTTTGATAACCATGTTATTCAGCTCATGCTCGAGTATTCACAAACTCCAATTAGCGGCATTGTATTGAATCACACCTTGCATGAATATAATTTAAAACAGCTCGCTTGTATGCCGATTAGGTTTCACAAATACCGGTATTGAAAACTGGTCACTTGCTGATTCATTCCACAAAATGCCATTGTTGTTTGCCCGGCTTTGTTTGGATAATTCCGTGGATTAAACAACATATCTGATTATTATGCCCCCCCTCTAGCTAGAGGGGGGGCATATAGCGATCGCTTTGTCCGTCCGTCCGTCTGTCCGTCTGTCTGTCTGTCCGTCTGTCCGTCCGAATTTCTTGTCCGAGCAATATCTCGGTTAATATTTGATGGACAGGATTGAAACTTGCATGGAATGTGGCTAGTGCCTCGTAGATGTGCAGCGTTGAGTTTTTTCCGAGTTCCGGTATAATTTTCAAGAGTTATGGCCCTTTTTCTGAAATCTCTGTGAATGGGACTTGTCCGGGCTGGATCTTGGTTAATATTGTATGGACAAGTATGAAATTTGCATGATATGTGGTCAGTGCCCCACAGTTGTGCAGCGTAAAGTTTCTTCACGTTTCGCTTATATTTTCAAGAGTTATGGCCCTTTGTTCCTGAATTCTTCGTGAATTGGGACTTGTCCGGGCTGGATCTCGGTTAATATTGTATGGACAATTATGAAATTTGCAGGATATGTTGTCAGTGCCCTGTAGTTGTGCAGCGTGAAGTTTCTCCGCGTTTCACGTATATTTTCAAGAGTTATGGCCCTTTTTTCTTCAAATTTGTGTGAATTGGGACTTGTCCAGGCTGGATCTCGGTTAATATTGTATGGACAATTATGAAATTTGCAGGATATGTGGTCAGTGCCCTGTAGTTGTGCAGCGTGAAGTGTCTCCACATTTCGCGTATATTTTCAACAGTTATGGCCCTTTTTTCTTCAAATCTTTGAGACTTGTCGGGCTGGATCTCGGTTAATATTGTATGGACAAGTATGAAATTTGCATGATATGTGGTCAGTGACCCATTGGTGTGCAGCGTGAAGTTTCTCTGCTTTCGGTTATATTTTCAAGAGTTATGGCCCTTTGTTTATCAATACTAAAGTGAATGGGATATATTCATTTGTCCAGGCTGGATCTCAGTCCATAACCGATTTGGACCAGAAAAATGGCTATATTATATATTATCCTACATTCCAAAGCAGACAACATAGGTCCTGAAGTTAAAGTATGAAGTTGCCCCAAAAAGAGTGAATTGGGTGCAAAATTCAAAGTTCACTGATCGCTTCATAATTTCACCACAATATACTCCCAAGGAATGTAGGTCTCATAACCAGGTCACATTTTCGGATTTGGCGAAAGCCCTGGCGACCATCTTGCATCGAAACATCGTATTATCACTTGTTGGCTGATACTTGGAATATGTATTATGTGAGGCATGGCAAAAAAAGTGACAGAAACAGAATTTTTATAATTATCCAAATTAGGCCTCCACCAACCAATAAACAACAGAACAATGGCGGGGCAGTGTCGGATTAAAGCGGAAGGGGGGGCATACAATTGAGCAATCTCTGATTGCTTCCTTCCTGTGTTCTGCCTCAGTCTACCTTAGGATCACAATCTTGATTGATTGCTGAACCGGGGATGTTCATGCGATATGATTCACACCTTCGATGATAAACTTCATTCACTAAGTTCACGATATACCAAAGCCGTGATCTTTGTCCCGCTGGGCTTTGTACATCTCGACGAGCCAGGTTATCCGCGACTTTGACTTTTCAGAAGTTCCCATTTGAACCCCTTTTCGCTGGCAATTTCCCATGCAGTTGGTGAAGCCAAGCAAAGATAAACCCCTTCTTCACCCCAGATGAGCGACTTGCCCATTAATATGTAAATAGGGTCTGAATTACCAGTGATTTTCTGAGACGGCTGGCAATATTACTATGGAGGTGAAGCTGACATCCCTATTATTCTGACTTGGACAAATCGACTTGGAAGTGTCCAGTTTGTGTTGTCTGGCACAAGGCCAAAACTCAAGTTGCGAGTTCCAGCCAAGTGAGAAAAAAAGGAAGTTCCTTGATCTTGGATTGAGACTGTGACATTTAAGACTACACGAAACCCCATTCCAGGCAGGAGTTATCCAGTCCATTATTATTCAAATTACCCAGAGCTAGCCCAAATTGTTTACAATATGCCAAACAAGGCAGAGTGTGGGGCCAGGTTTAATTAATTGACCCTTAATTGACAGGCTGGCTTGTCTCATTTCAAAGCTGTGATGAATTTTGTTGATAATGGCCCAGTCTAAACTCTTGTATACAAATTGAAGAGCCCCAATATTCAGAATGGTTTTCACGTCATTGTCAGATGGCTAATTTCACTGCAATGAATTGATGAAGTGACAGTCTAAAAGAAAATAACATTTGTGTATGTGTGTGTTCATTTCATTTCCCTGCATCACATTGTTGCTGAAATGAAACAAAGCAATACATTTGTCCCGTTCACACAAACTATTATCACAGCGGGGATCAACTGGGACGAACAGATTTCAACACGGACTGTGTGCACAAAGAGGCTCAATGGGGGATATTCAGAGGGGGGCCAGCATCCATGTCTATTGACGTCTCCCGATAGCTCAAATGAAATACTCAACGTCTCCCATTTTGCAGTCAAAACGTATGGGAGAGATCTTGCAAATCTGAAGAAATGAAATAATGGCTCCCTCGACATACGAGTTGCCCACAAAGTACTACAACGCGGAAGCCCTCATAGGGACAAGTATAGGAAAACTTTTAATATTTGTCCTTCCATATCATCTGTTTATTGAAGAAAATGACAGACATCGGAAATACCACTTAAATTGCCATTAAATTATGTTCTACTGATCTGGGACGATATTCGTCCCAGAAATGATCCAGTAGGTGCATGGCAAGTAGACGGGCATTTTCGCCTCCAACCTCCTGCTAATGAGAACCCAGGTAGTGAATTCTGATCATAGTTCTATCATTTGGAGAATTCGCAATAACAAAAACTGAACCTTTAGTGTTTTATTTCTGTGTCAATGCATATCGTTATTCTCTCAAATAATATTCACCGTATTCATCAATTAAGGGAATAGGTCAAGGTGTTTTATTTGATATACAACGAAGGAAACTTAACAAGCATTCCATAAAGTGTCGTGTGTAGAAAACCGTGGGATCAACGTGTATATTTCCCCCCGACGCGATCAAGTTAGGATAAAATTTTGAGTCCCATGTGTTTTCCGCCATGCTGAGAAAAAAACTCAAAAAACTTTTGCGGCTACCGGTATGACAAAACAACTATTCTGAACCGAATATTGCATCTTTGTGAAAAGTATTGTAGGATTTGATTGGCATGTAGTGAAGTTTTGCGTCGATACACCACACGTCTTCTGTATTTTACTTAGAACACGTTTCCATTCATGACCGAGATGACCTAAATCGAGGACGCGCGTAGGCCTAACATGAACAGGCAGTCTGACAACATGCGCGAGTATAGTGTAACTCATGAACTGACGATTTATCGATAAAAGCGTTGTTTTACATATCCGATCATAAGTTTCCAAAAAATTGTGGGTGCAGGCCAATCAAAAGACAATTATCCAGCTATCATAATAATATTTACTATAATTTATCATTTGGAGTCGCGTTTGGAAGCAACAGCGGGTTACGGCAACAACAACAACATCACACAAATTACTAAAACTTACAATTCGATCACCCGCATTTTTCGGGATTTGTCACTTTCAATGATTTGCAATAAATCGATCACCCCTATTTTTTATCACTTCAAATATCACTTCCGGTGATCGAATTATTAGGGGAATTACCGTAGTCCATGCAGTTGCAAGTGAACGCGCCCCACCCTTTCGTCTGCCAGCGGGTCAGCTACATGACAACTGTAAACTACTGCATGTTTCGATCCAAGGGAAATAATCAAGATTCAGATACTTTCAGATTCGAAGTTTCAACATTACTGCGCGGTCCGGATGCCTTCAGTATTAAGTATTGTACCATCTTACTATTTTTGAGCATGGTATCTTAAAAGAGATATCTCAAACTAGTCCAGTAAACAGAACAGAATTAGCATTCATTCCAAATTATAAAATCTTAAGTATGCCAAAGTGTCAAAGAGATTTTTCTTCGCTTCCAATACCCAATGATGACGCGTGCAAAAAAATAAATAAAATAAAAATACTACAAAACGAAGATGAAAGATCCTCCGTACATGTACATTCACTTTCAGACTAACTTTGCTCATTTCTCTTGTACTATAACAACCGACATAAGTTCAGTTTCTAGAAATCTTGAAACTTCTGAAACTTAGAAAGATTATATCTTGATGTTTTTCAGTGTCCCTTTTTCGATCTTTTTCGCTCAGTTTTGAAATTCTGTAAAGAAAATTACAACTCAATCGTCTTAGTAACAATGGACAAAAAGATCCTCGTCATTAGCTTACAATTATCGGACAATGGTGGGCGCCAAGATCCTTCAGGATCTCTCGTTTTAAGTGAATTTTGGCGCAAAGAGCCTGTGATCAATCACAAAACAAAGGTTTATTAACATGAAATTCAATACCCAGCTATGCAATCGGATCGATATTGAGTCTTTCAGAAGCTTTTTCTAGGAGTATTTCCTTCAGAAATCTTTTCAAATTGGACAAAAACAACACTTTCGTTTTTTGTTTCATTTGAGTTTTGGGTGCCCATATGTTTTCCAAAACTAAACTGGCTCTAGATGCAGCCCTGATCCTACTTCACTAAAAAAAAACAGGCTGAGGGGTCCACGCACCTTTTAGGTGCTTGCCTGCAATTCAAGCCAACAAAGGATAACTCGCTTCGGCTTATGAAGTTATGCCCCTTTCGGATGTAATAATCTCCAATTTTGTTATCTGTAGCTGAATGTACAAGTTAAATCTGCAGATCCATGTTCGGTACAGCTTATTCGTCTCGGTTCTTATTTTACAGAGTGCCAAGTCAGACGCCTATCGAAAGTGGCTCCCCTCGACCCATATTTTACAGAGTTATGCCCCTTTGCAGATATATAATTTTCTATTTCTGTCCTATATGCCTGAATGTACTACCAGTACATCTTGATCATCCCACATAGAACTATCTCTTCCCCAATTCACACTACTACACATGGGTCAAAATCACTTGGGGAAAGCCGAGGGGTTTTGATTAGATCAATCTCATGTTTTTAACCTAAGATAAACATGAATACTCTTATTTGAGTTTCAAAAGTCATTTTGGAAGATTGCCTGATCTTACTCTTACATTCTTCATATTGAAACATGGGGAGTTAGAAATGAAGCATTCATCTAGATGATGATGATATGTTGAAAGGGCAAGAGCATTTTGTAGGCATCTTCAATCCTGAACAGGCTCTATAATTCAAGATAATCCTTTGACAGCACCATCTGCCATGTCTGCCCTCGATAGCAGGGGCAGGTGCTTTGATGCATGGCTCCCTGACGGATTTGTGATTCATTAGGTCGCTCTTCTATCCCTCCAGCATAGGAAATATTTTTAATCTATAACTATACTATTCAAGACCTAGGTTGCCAAAAATATCATAAATGTAATCATACTGATCCTCTCTTAAAATAATAAAATAATTGTATTCATATTCACCAGTTAGGGCTGTTCCATTTAAAAAGGTTAGGGAGGGGAGGAAGACACTCAATATATTATTACCCCTCAGCCCATAGGGCTGTGGGGTCTTGTCGTTGCCATGTACGTACGTCCGTCCGTCCTAGCGTCCGTCCTAGCGTCCGTCCGTCAACATTTTCTTGTCCGCTAAATATCTGCAGATCTATGAAGTCGGGCCTGACCAAACTTTGGTGAGAGCTTCCTGAATGTTGACAGATGAAATGATTAGATTTTCAGATGGCTATGATGATGTCATGATTTTTAATTATTTTTTTTATTATTTATTGATGGCGTAGCTTTTGCACTGTTATCTATGCCCATCAACATGTTCTTGTCCGCTGAATATCTGCAGATCTATGAAGTCGGGCCTGACCAAACTTTGGTGAGAGCTTCCTGAATGTTGACAGATGAAATGATTAGATTTTCAGATGGCTATGATGATGTCATGATTTAAAAAAAAAAAAATTATTATTTATTGATGGCTTAGCTTCTGCACTGTTATCTATGCCCATCAACATGTTCTTGTCCGCTGAATATCTGCAGATCTATCAAGTCGGGCCTGACCAAACTTTGGTGAGAGCTTCCTGAATGTTGACGGATGAAATGATTAGATTTTCAGATGGCTATGATAATTTCATGATTTTTAATTTTTTTAAACTTTTTAATTTATTGATGGCTTAGCTTTTGCACTGTTATCTATGCCCATCGGGAACCCTTGGTTGCATGTTTCGTTGTGAATTTTGAAGATTCCCTGATACAAGAAAGCCTGGTCCATTCATGATTCTCATTGAATGAAGGACAACATTTTTCTTAAATTTTGCTATTAAATCATTCTATTCTACATCATATGATTTATTCTAAAACTTTTGCATGAACCATATTTGTGTCCACACATTTAACTGGTACAACATAATGCTTCAATTTTTGTCACC
The DNA here is from genome assembly GCA_036873755.1 of Hanleya hanleyi. Lineage (NCBI taxonomy): Eukaryota > Metazoa > Mollusca > Polyplacophora > Lepidopleurida > Hanleyidae > Hanleya > Hanleya hanleyi. The sequence continues at coordinate 54,868 of JAVTVY010024048.1, forward strand.
AAACATGTTACTGTACCTTGGAAATTATGTAAAAAGAGTGATTAGGAGAGCCCATTTTTAGCCTGACTCTGTGCAATTTTGAATCAGTTTGCATACCTGGAGCTTATGCCCCCCCTTGGGATTTTTTGCAGGTTCCGATCCCAAACTCCCAGTTCCTTTTCGTAATTCATTATTGAGGGTCCAATTTTTTTAAGTGAATTTCGGCGCAAAGAGCCTGTGAACAATGACAAAACAGAGGTTTATTAACATGAAATTCAATACCCAGCTATGCAATCGGATCGATATTGAGGCTTCCAGAAGCTTTTTCTAGGAGTATTTCCTTCAGAAATCCTTTCAAATTGAACAACAACAACACTTTCGTTTTTTGTTTCATTTGAGTTTTGGGTGCCCATATGTTTTCCAAAACTAAACTGGTTCTAGATGCAGCCCTGATCCTACTTGACTAAAAAAAAACAGGCTGAGGGGTCCACGCACCTTTTAGGTGCTTGCCTGCAATTCATGTTCTATGGGTCATGGGAAGAAATTCCCTTCAATCCATATTACAACATTGGGAAGGCCAATAAAATTTCTATGGGTGGTGGGGTATAATTTAAAGCTGGCTTCCGCCCCTCTCATACCTTTTTAAATGGAACAGCCCTTATCAATAGTTAAAAAAAAATAAAAAATGCTCCTTGCTAAAGATCTAGGAAAATTACCAGGAGAACAAACCAGAAATCAAGTGGAGAGCTGCTACTCAATGCCCCTGCTGCTGCAAATCTGGGCAGATAGTATTGTCTAAGGATTAACTTCAGTCATAGTGCAAGTTAGCATTATTTGGAGTTGTGTTTGTTGAGTGTTGCAGTGGTTATCGCTCTGGTCTCGAGAATGGTAAATTGAACTGGAATCAGTTAGTGAAAAGAGTTTCTTATAAACATTAAATTGAACAACTTTGTCATACTGATTGATTTTGACAGAAATTGTGACTTCCTGGTGAGAAGCTCGCATTTGATCCACTGAACTTTGCATTGTGTATCTTCAGTTTGACTACTTGCACAGTACAGACTGACCGTTAATCAATGCTATAGTAACAGCAGTACTTGGCATCGTTGGGTGGCTGTTCCCTATACAGTCATACCTGGTATTACAGCTGCTACACGAGAACGTCGAGTAGAGTTACTCTCAAACCAAAAGACAATATGATAAGGAAGCTAATTTGATGTTCAGGCCGAACTGGGCGACGCACATGATTTAATATTGAGGTCCCGGCATCCCTGCGCCACCATAGGACTAACTTTGAATTTCATTTCCGGACAATAAAATGAGACCGATTCGTTCTGAAGTCCTTTCAGATTTGGTATGTGGATACATGTACCTTGCCACAGGAAATCGCTCGTCCACATTCGTACAAAAATGGTGTCACCTGTGGGTCAACTTTGGATTTGGTATCTGCATAATAAAATGAGAACCACTCCACAGATTCTTTTCTCATTCGTTGTGCACACCGCAGGTCCTGGTAAGAATAGGCCTCAGCTCCTCAGACAGCTTGTGGTAAGAGGCGACTGAGGCACCCGTGTGGTTCCCGGGTGTGAAAAGGAATAGGACCCAACGTCGTGATATGACTGAAATATAGTTGAAAGCGACGTTAAATCATATTCACTCACTCACTCTCATTGGGTATGTGATAGCTTGCCACAAAATGGTTTCCTTAAGTGGCATTTAGAAGTTGGGAAGTAGATAAATAAACAAATTGCTTATGGATAACAACTTCTAGTTTATTCAGGACAACGTTGACTTGAGAACGATACTAGTACCTGTATCAAAACGTCGTCCTGAATAAACTAGAAGTTGTTATCCATAAGCAATTTGTTTATTTATTTGCCACAAAATGTCAATGCTCCAATAGGTGGTGCACCTGGGATATCAACCTTTCTGCCGGTACGGCGTATCACGTTGGGCACACCGGTTCTCGTTAGATCACCGAAGTTAGGCAACGTTGAGCTTGGTCAATTCTTGTATGGGTGACCGGGTGCTGTACTGGCTGGGCTGATCAGTGTACAGGATAATGGGAACTGTGGACACTCTAGTGTTCTGGCACATGTAGGCACCGTCATGATATGACTGAAAAAATGTTGAAAACAACGTTAAATCCTACTCACTCACTCACTCAACCTTTGTGCCAACTTCTCTGGAGAGCTTTAAGAGAATTTTACAAGTGAAGGCAACATGCACTTTCAGACAGGCTACCCGGCTTGTGAATGTGTGTCTGTTTATTGTCAAAGTCAATGTCACATGAGCAAGTTGTAATACTTTAGTATTAAAAAAAACAACTATATGCTTGGATTAATCCCACATGAATGAAAAAGAATGGGGGGAAAATTTGTAACTACGTGTGTGGCTGATTTAGTGATTATATTCTTTCTTGGGTCATATTAGATTACGAGTTCTGGAAACGCTGTATATACCTGCATAGTGTACAATTTTGTTATTTTGGCATGTCTCCACTGTTCGACCAGTGTATGATTTTTCTAATCTTGAGGAAAGCATTGTGTATCTTCAGTTTGGTAACTTTCACAGTACAGACTGACACTTAATCAATGCTATAGTAACTGCAGTACTTGGCATCGTTGGGTGGCTGTTCCCTATACAGTCATACCTGGTATTTACAGCTGCAACACAGAGCCTCATAAAGTGCCATAACACTACGCATTCTGTGACCATGTAACCCATAAACAGTATTCAACCCCAACCCACACCCAGAGTACGGCGTATCAGGTTAGACACACCGGTTCTCGCCAAACCACCAAAGTTAGGCAATGTTGAGCCCGGTCAGTACTTGGATGGGTGACCGGATGCTGTATTGTACGAGCTGATCAGGGTCCAGGTTAATGGGAACTGTGCGCATTCTCGTGTCCTGATACTTGTAGGCACCATCGTGATGTGACTGAAAAATTGTTGAAAATGATGTTAGATCCAACTCGAGTCCATATAACCATGAACCACCATATCCCCACCCCCTCCCGCCTCTCACACACATCCAACACTGTCATGGATTATATGGGAAATACAGGAACAGCAGCATGAGTTGTAAATGTATGTGATTTTTTTTACAGGTTGAATGCCATAATTGAGGCAACTGGAGCAGCCTCTTACCATGGATTCCTACCTGTTCTTGTCAGATCCTGCATACAACACATGACAGGTAAATACCAAATAGTTCAACTTGGATGTGAATGAGCTTGTTTGATTACACAAGTAAACATCTTCTTAAAATTTGTTACTGGACTTCTCAGTTGAGCTAATGTCTGGTTAACCGAGCTAATTTTCATTTATCGGTTACTTATTTTCTCTCTTATCACAGTGTGCGTTTCACTTAATTTTAGTGAAGGAAGTGCACTTTATCAATTCGGGAGTATTGTAACAAATCCTGTAAAAATATTTGCTTTCGTAGACCTGTTGCAAACTGAAAATCATTTTCTGCTTCTTTTAGATCCAGAACTGGCACCGTTTCCTCAGCCTTTCGCTACAGCATTATTTTCCTTTCTCTACCATTTGGCAAGCTATGAGAATGGTGAGTAGACAAGACTCGAAAACCTGCGTTCAGGTTGTGTGATTGTGGTTAGATTTACCAATTTAAGTGATATCCTGATCTCCCTTCTTTGAAATTCGGCTAAACCCTTGTGGCATATAACATAACAGCCAGTCCTACTCCTATAACCATATGGATGTCCCAGAGTAAGTTTATCTGCATTACTTTTTCAGCATCATCTGATCCGATTTCTCCTCCACCATCTCGACAGCCCTCCTAATTGGAGAAGTTACCATAGCAAAACTTGTGTGGCTACCAAATAAGCCACATTTAACACCATGTTGACAAATTGCCAAGTGAATGGTTTTAACTGAAATTGATGAATGCCAATGCCAGTACCGAGGGCTGCCAGTTTATCCCACTTCCCGCACTCCTTAGCCAAGCGCAAGTCAACAATAGGATTGATGATCTCATTATGACTTCACAATTGAACAGTATTCTAGTGATGTAAATGTCAAACTGTGATGCGTTTTAGTATACTTTGAAGTTCCCTTAAGGTTACTGTTTCGGGTCGAAGCTTCAAAATCTCAATTTTTGTTTTTTTGTCTTATACCAGAGTACACAGTCAAACCTACAAGTTGAAGGAATAAGAAATTATGAAAATTAGTGCATTGTAGTAAAAGAACAGGACTTTTTAAAACTCGAGCCATTCGTGGTGCAGTAGTGCTGATTGGTTTTTGGTCATTTTCTCTGTTTAGTTTTTTGCCAAAAAATGTTTTTTCCCGTTCTTATTTCTCTCTTGTTATTTAATGTACACAATATTCCAATCATGTAGATCTTCAAAAGGTTGCCTCAAATTTTATAAGTTGACCCTGTTCATGAATTATTTATGATTTAGTGAAGAGGGGTCGAGTTTTGGAAGATTTGTTCAATCTTTCAACTTTGCACAAGAATAAAATAACCCTAAGCCCTAACTAAAAAAACTGAGGCAACCTATTTTTATTCAAATAGTAAAGTTCATTATTCCAAAAAATCAAGTTTGTTTGATATAAACTGAGGGAGTTATTAGCGCGTGATTTTGAGGACTATAATTTTCTAAATGACATCATTTATCTTTATATAAATCAAGAGCTTTCAGAAAATGTATAGTTTGTATGGATACAAAAAAGCACTGCTCCATAATTAAGCAAAATTGTGATATGTACACGTACGCAACTGGGACCCGATACACTAACCTTAAAACTCCTTTGAAATGGATATCTGGCAGGGTTCTACCATGTTTCATCCATTGTAATTACAGGTGGTGAGGCCTTGGTCTCTTGTGGTATGATGGAATCTCTCCTCAAAGTCATTAACTGGTATGGGGAAGGACAAGAGCACATAACGGTATGTAAGAAGAAACCCTCTTTTACAGGGACCATGGTCATGCTGGTGTAAGACCGCCCATTGGAAAGTTAATTTCCTTGACAAAAGACTGACAATACAACTTACAGCAGATTCTTTGTCCGTTATATTTCTGTGGGTCTTTATTTATATATTTATTTATTTATTTATCGTGCACCAAATTGTTGTAGATTCCTAGAAGTTCTTCAGTAATCATAGTAAAACGGTACCAAATTCAATATAAAATTCCAGTCATTAAAGGTGGACATTTTATGACTAAAATACCAGAGATGTAAAATGCAGTCTATAATTTTATCGGATCATGAATCTATTTCAAAATGGTTGCAAATTGGTAAAAATGCTAAACCGTGAAATCACAGAGAACAAATACTCATCCAGGAATCCCTGTTTTAGAAGGGTAAATGACAGGTCGTGCTCTGGGCAGGAGAAGAATTTTGTTGTTTGAATCTCCTACTTGCAAATAAATACTTCAGAAATATATCCTGGCAGCCATATAGTTGTGGAATAATTTGAATGCTTTTATTTAACACTCGGATGAGATTTTGCTATGGTTCTATGGAGTTATACGACAAAGAATGAGATTGGTAGATTTTCCGTTTCTTTTTCAGTTCGTGACCCGCGCAGTGAGAGTGGTAGACCTGATAACAAATTTAGACATGGCAGCATTCCAAACACACGCTGGATTAACAGCGTTCATCAACAGACTGGAGGTAACTTTTATTGGCATAGATATTCGCATATTGAACCTTGTATTGTCTTAAAATTCATCTATGTGTATGCTACAAAGAGGACATGCCCCTGAAAGCATTTGATCACATAAGCGTGGTAGTATTATATTAGTATCGAAGAAGAAATTCTTCAATTGTACATGCAGAAAATATATTTATCCCGGTTTACTCGACCCCGATAGTGCTGAAGAACTTTTGCCATCCCAAGACTGGGGCTCTGGGGTGCAATGAACTCTGGTTATCATTTTCTCCCCACTGATGATGGATCTGGCTTTGCTTATGGTCATGTAAATATATGTATTACCCTGCAATGGTTGTTCCAGAATAAGGTACATGGAGTGGGGGGGAAGACTAACTCCAACCAGCCATACACCATTTATTCTATCTCGCCAATGTTAAATGATTGTATACCACCAACCACGCATATACCATAAAACTGAAAAATCTTTCTGCCATCGCATTTACTTTTTTCTGGAACAGCCCTAATCAGTTATGGTGTTCAGTCTCCAAGACCTCTGTTTGATCTGGTATTTTCAGCATGAAGTTGGAATATGTAGAAGGGAACAGCCCTTCGTTATTCGAATTGGGAGGAGGCAGTCTTCGACCACCGACATGCCTCCTGAATCGCCACCCCAGGTTGCCATGGAAACTGACACACGGGACCCTAGTAATGATAGAAACAAGATCAGTGCTGTGGCATCTACATCTGCCGCTGACTTACCCGATTACAGTGCTGCGAAAACAGGTTTGTGCTAACAGCTCTCGTGTTGGACTATATATAAAAAGATGAATATTTTTGTTTCGGTACATTTGTATAGTGTAAAGGCCATTTCATCATTGTCCTCCGATGCCCGAGCGGGGCTAGAGGGGGATTATAGTATTGAAGCACGATAGTATGAGGGTACGTTCGTCCATCCAAATTCATTTCCGGACAAAAACTTCTGAAAACCTGAACGGATTCTTTCCAAATTTGGTATGTGGATACCTTGTCTCAAAATTCCACTCGGGATTGTTTTGCATGCTGATCCGCTTATAGGTGGCACCACTAGGGGCAAGTTAAAATTTTATTTCTGGACAGCAAGTTATGAAAATCTGAACGGATTCTTTCCAAATTTGGTATTTGTTTACCTTGCCTCAAGATGCCACTTGAGATTTCCATGCTGATCTACCTGTATGTAATTGCGCCACCTGGGGGCCAAGCCTAATATTCCTTTCAGGAAAAATTTAGTATTTTGAGTATGTTGCAACAGGATCTCGCATGAAATTGCTTCCAATAACAGGTACTGAACGTTATGCTTTCAAGCCTAATCGACAGAGGGAGAATTCAACCGCTCAGATTTTCATTATTTTTGTGTAATACAGGCCTTCAAGTGCCTCCTATATTTCCTATATTTTTGAGTCCTTTCTATATTTTACTCAAAACCTTCTATATTTCCTATATTTTGACTTTTTCTCATGAAAACCTTCACCAATGCTCTGAAATGAGTCAATTTGGCATAGGAAAATACATTTCAGAAATTTGTTTTGCCTCGCTTCACTCCCCAAATATGGACATTTAAATTTCTCTTTCTTGAACCAAGCAACAGAACGGATCTCCTCAACCACCACTAACTATGATTGCATTCAGTGGAAATAATTTTATTAAACACCAAAAAACTACCAATTTTGGAACATACAATGTAGTAGTGACCCGTAAGAAAATTCCTATATTTTTGCAAATTTCCTCCTATATTTTCACTGTGAGCCACTTGCAGGCCTGAATTTGGTATGTGGGTACCTCGAGGTGTCAATTGGGATTTTCATCCTGATTCACCTGTAGGTAATTGTACCATGCTCGGATTTTCATTATTTTTGTGCAATCCCAACTTTCTGTATTATGATCAATCCATGAGGGTGTATGATTCAATGATGTGGAGACCTTGTTTTACAGGATTACAGTGTTTCCCCCAGAGAGCAGCATTGCTGAAATCCATGCTCAATTTCCTGAAGAAGGCAATCCCAGATGCTGCATTCGCCGAGAGTATTCGTCACCGTAAGTAATATCATGTTTTATGTGGTTGCCTTTTCTGTTAGGGATCATATTCAATACGCATTTTCCCTTTTAATCTGTGGACAAAACAATTCCCCCAGCACATTGACAGGGGATGCCCTCAGCTTCAACTTCTTTCGTATTTCCCTGCATCTCCTCCTGGGCTACAGCTTGGAATAGTATGATAATTTGATGCATCTTTACAATATTCACTCCGATTATCTATAAAAGTGGCAAAGGGGGATTATTTGGGATGGATTTTCGATGCCATGTTATATGAACCGAGTAAGTTTTCTGCCGAAACCGGGACAGTTGTCTATTTCTCCCTGTTCGATCAGAAGGTCCCAGTTTTCAAGATGGATATGATATTTGTCTGGTAACCTCTGCAATTATGAGAAGGATCAACTTCAGATCGAGACCATTCAAGACGAGATATTCATCGGTATTACCTCAGTTGAGAAACTACATATGAAGGATGTGAATGAAGCACTGGTGGACTTGAATCTAGAGACTGTGTTCCACTCACATTGTCCCACTCCAATATTGCTTTCTTTGTGCTGGCCCTCCATGATGTATAAAACAAACAAAAGTGTCCTATATTGTTAGGCTGAAAGTGTTTGATTTGTATTTTCAGTGATGGAAGGTTCCCTGCCCTCTTCCCTTAAACACATCATCAGCAATGCGGAGTATTATGGACCATCCCTGTTCCTACTAGGTATGTTGCTCTTCTACAGTACTGTTCTGTTATATTATGTTCTTGTTGCTTGGTTTTACAGTTCAATACATAATGTATAAGTTTTGTTCTGGAACCTGGCCGCTGCTTTAAAACTACATGGGTAGTCAAATTAAATAAGCAATCTATTGGCTGTAAAAAACCTATTCCTGGTTTCAGAAATTTTGAATTGTTGGAAGTAAACCTGTCCATTCTGAAACTCAAATTCTACAATTATGTCCGTAGTATCCAGGGCTTTATATTACCCCTTGATACAACGTAAAACGTGCCAAAATTAGGACGTGCCCATATTGAAGACGAAAAAAAAAAAATGAAATAATTTTGTCTTGCATTGAGAATGTCATATTTAAATATAAATAATATCGGCTATAGGAGCTGTGCCATTATTCAGTCTATCAGTGGGGTAGTAAATGTACGTAATCTAGACTTCGGTCTCCGAACTTCCTCTTTTGTGGAAGCTGAGGTGGCCGAGTGGTCTGGAGCGCTTGCATTTACTGCTGGCGATTTGGTGCCAAACTCTGAGGGCGCGGGTTCGAGTCTCGCACGGGACTGACCCATCCAGCACTAGTATTTGTGCTTTATCAAGAAAGTGACATCCTAAAAATAATTGGATATAAATGTTACTTACTTTCTAAATGGTATAAAATATGTCATATTTAAAGCCTACATATTTTTTCAAAATTTAGGAACTTTAAACGTGTTCAATAATTTGGGCCATTTTCCTGCCCGAACGAATTTGCAGTGCTGAATAGAGGATGTGCCCAACTTAGGGTAATCTAAAACCCTGAGTGTCAGTATAAATAGAGAATTTATGTGTGAAAATGCATAATGTGGATAAGTAATGTTCTGTTTCTTCCTGTTCCAGCGACAGATGTAGTCACAGTGTATGTGTTCCAGGAACCATCTCTTCTGTCCTCTCTGCAGGACAATGGGCTCACTGATGTGGTCTTACATGCTCTACTCATCAAAGATGTACGTGTCGGAGAGACGGTATATTCCCTACACCCTGTGTCCGTTAATGGCCAGTGAAAACAGCAAGGCTTAAAATATTATGTTTTCTTGAATTTGTGGACTGGTTGTTTCTTTCTCATTGCATTGCAGAAATAATGCTTGCTCAGAATTAAAATCTAAATGATCCACCAGATAATAAGCCGGTTAGGGGAATCGCGCTCTCTAAAATGGAGGTAAAAAGATATGTTTTCGCTCAATAAATCAGTTCAACAAAATCCTCTTCAGGCGCATATAAATGGTAGTAAAAAAGTAAATTGTCATATATCTAATTTGTATAATAATAGACCAAACATTCTTTGCGCTGTTTAAACAACACTGGCTGGTTCTTCACATGGCAAATTAATTTTATGATATGGAACAATAGCTAAATCAATGCGTCTGAAGTTTTGATGCATTGGTTAAGAAGGAATAAAAAGTTAAAAAACGACCTTTTTTACCTCCATTTTAGAAAGCGGGATCGCCGTAACCTGTTAAGCTTTTCATCTGGCTTGTAAAATAGTTTGGACAAAGACTTGGTCCTGAATTTGTCCAGGTATATTATTTCTTGATGTTTGTCTAAATTAAATTGTTATTCTGTAACCTTCCAGCAGGTGTTCATTAGCCTCTTTTCAATTTCAGGTGCCTGCCACAAGAGAAGTGTTGGCCTCCTTGCCAAATGTTTTCAGTGCCTTGTGTTTGAATGTTCGAGGATTGGAGTCATTTGTACGGTGTCGGCCATTCGACAGATTGTTCAAAGTTTTGCTGTCTCCAGACTATCTCCCAGCCATGCGAAGACGGCGTAGCTCTGATCCTCTAGGTAAATGTCAGATTGCTCACTTTAACCCTTTTGATGGGGTATACCACTTATGCAGTCAAAACAATCTGTGAAATTCACTCTCAACCTGGGATGTTTTCTTCCAAGCAGTCTATAGGAATAAAGTTCGGAACTTGTAGCTTCAACTTGATTATTGCAATATTTTTTCAGTTCCATGTACTAGTTTTTCAGCAGTTAAATTTTTCTGTTTGGTTTTCTGATTGTCATGAAAATTCCTTTCCGCTGTATGATCTTCATGACATTTGTTGTCAGAAAATTCAACAAGTGTAATTGGGATGCTCATCTTTATCATAGGAGACACCGCTAGTAACCTTGGCAATGCTATGGATGAGTTAATGAGGCACCAACCATCTCTCAGAACAGATGCTACCAAGGCAATAATCAAGGTAATTTATCATACTCCCTTGACTCTAGTGTAATCTGCTGTTAGCCTGTTCTGGTGTGTCCATATGTTAACTGTTATTGACCGACTTAAATTTTTGAGAGGTTTATGTGTTAACCCAAGCTAATGTTGTGGAATCTGGAAACATAAAAATTAGTTTGCGGGCGATAAATGGGTGTATGAATTACAAGCGTCTAGTCCGTCATTCATAATCCAGCCGTCGTCCATTAGAGAATATCCGCGTCCATAATCCAAAGACCTGTTCCATTTTCCACATAACAGTATTAGCACCAAATTCAAAAAGACAATCATAGTATACATAAACATAGGCTTGTTCCTGCAAGAGAGAAGCGGTCAACAGTTTTCAATGATGCCGGCAAGACATCATGATGTTCCAAAAATATCAAATCCGTATCGCTGATCAGTATTCTTAATCCATAATATTCGTTATAGAGTCGTCATCTAAAAAAAAGATGTATCTCAGTCACGCTTTGATTGATTAATCCGGATACGATATATGAATATGCTGTTATTCAAAAACCTGCAGACCCAGGGCCTGAAAATACTCTGACCATACCTCAAGACAATATACTTTATAGTAACTTAAAACAGTCTTTTTGACACTCCAAACAGCACCTCATGAAGGCCGAAGCCTCACTAAACCACACGGGGTCTTTTGATAACACCTTAATTGTGTCGGAAATTTCACCTTCTGTGCTAGCATTACGAGGAGATTGACTGTACTTGTTCCACCTAGATCAGATTCTATGATTGACCTTTCAGTTGCTGGAGGAGGTCTGTGCCATGGGTCAGGATGCCAAGTACATATGTCAGAAGCCACAGCCTAAGACCGAACAGGCTGGCGCCATCAGTCTGGGGTCTCCTCAGCCAGCTGATGCTGGGTCCTCCGATGAGGAGGAGGAAGAAGATGATGTCTCCAGTAATGCTAGTCAGAGTAGTAGTGCCAAACAGGAAACACAGTATGTATAGCGAAATGCTCAGCAAAATTATATCGTGCAGTGTGCCTGGACAATAATCATCTGTACAGAGGGGTTCACTGAGATTTGTATGCCATGGTTTGCAAAATTTATAAGTCCTAAAATTTCATGATTGGTCCCGATAAATTGTGACAATTTTTTTCTTAACAATTCAAGGTCTTCGCATTCATCAAGGAAAAAAATTGTTGATCCTACAAAACACACCATTGAAGAATAAGACCCATATAATCTATAATCATTTCAGGTTGGTCAAGCATCTATTTTCAAAACTGTTTTTTTTCTATGATTTTCTTTATATCCACCAAAATTGGCTGCTCTCTTCCATGTCAAATTTTACCTGCAAGAGGAAATATGTAGGTCAGGTGAGATGGGAGTTAAATATGAGGTTTACTTTTCAGGACCAGCGGTAACCCCCAGGAGCGGCAGGCTATCCCTCTTATGGACTATGTCTTGAATGTGGTGAGTACAGGATTTACTTCATATAAAGTCAATGGATTCTACAATAGAAATATGAGAATATTTCTAGGAAGTAATGGATAAATTCAAATGAAAATGCTACAGCAAGATTTTCATCTCCACTGAAGGAACCGTCCGAGGCGGCATACCTCTGTGCATTGTCTTGATCTCCAGTTAGTGAGGTGCTCTCCAACTGGTATAATGCAGTGCTAGAATAATATTTCCAGTTCATTACTGAACACTGCGTATTTCTACATATGCAGGGTCTGAATGTCACTGGTACACTGTCACATGGTAGGATCTGGATAAATGTAATGCTATTTCAACGGGTTTTGATTAAGATACCTAGCTAACAGGATGAAACTTTTAAGAACTCTCTAGTGGGAGACCCTGAGTCACACCTACATGTAAGACTTGAAAAAAACTAGAGCTTGATGTTCCCTCGCTTGGCGCTCGGCATTAAGAGCATATATCAAGGACTGGTTGGCAAGTGTTGGGAGAAGTATCATTTCATGAAGCATCATTTCTGCCTACAGCATTGTGCTTCGGTGAGATACCACTATTATAAAAAGTCCGCACTGGGACCACTCGGCCGCATTGAGGCCCACTGTCATGACGTGACCGAAAATAACCAAAAAAATTCTTTAAGAAGAAACATGTTCTGTGTTTTCAGATGAAATTCGTGGAAGCCATCTTGAGTAACAACACGACAGATGATCACTGCAGAGAGTTTGTGAATCAGAAGGGTCTGCTACCTTTGATGAGCATTCTGGGATTACCCAACCTTCCCATTGATTTCCCAGCATCCCCAGCTTGTCAAGCCGTGGCCAGCGTATGCAAAGCTATTTTGGTGAGTTGTATTGCAGAGTTCTCATATTTTTGGTCCAGTCTCATCAGTCATTGCTCCTAAATATAAAATATTGATGACCACGCAACCTACTTGGACCTAATCATCCCATTTTCTGCTTTCATCGAGATATGTCAGGGGGCAGTGTAAATGGGGAAAGTGGGATCAAACGGCATCTGGTTCCATAGATTTAGGAGCTCTGGTGGCTTTTGTATGTAAAAGCCATTTCCTCTGGCTCATTGGTTTTTACCCCTCGGCCAACTTTGGCCTAGGGGTATTGTCGTCATCATGTACGGCTGTCCGTACGTCCGTACGTACGTCCGTCCGTCCGTTACCGCGATATCTACAGAACCGTTTCATGCATGGCAACCAAACTTGTTACATCTATTTATCTTCACGTAAATCAGAAGCCTATCGAAAATGAGTCATCTCGGACAATATTTTGCAGAGTTATGCCCCTTTTTACAAATAAAAATCCATTTATGATTTGTTATTATGATAATTTCAGAACTGTTCCATATACAACATCCTAACGTGATACAGTTGTTTCTCTTGACCTAAACTAGATGCCTATCGAAAATGAGTCGTGTCAGAAAGTATTTTGCAGAGTTATGCCCCTTGTCTAATAAAATCCGTTACCGCGATATCTACAGAACCATTTCATGCATGGCAACCAAACTTGTTAGATCTATTTATCTTCACGTAAATCAGAAGCCTATCGAAAATGAGTCATCTCGGACAATATTTTGCAGAGTTATGCCCCTTTTTACAAATAAAAATCCATTTATGATTTATTGTGATAATTTCAGAACCGTTCCAAATACAACATCCTAACATGATACAGTTGTTTCTCTTGACCTGAGCTAGATGCCTATCGAAAATGAGTCGTGTCAGAAAGTATTTTGCAGAGTTATGCCCCTTGTCTAATAAAATCCACTAATTTCTATGTTAAGTTTGCATATAATTTCTATATCATGTTTGTATACTATCACATTTATTTATTGATTGGATGACTGATTTATTGATTTATTCTCTTACACAATGCAAAGAATGCCTGCAAATCTGTTTTGAAAATGACACTAGATGCCTATCGAAAATGAGTCGTGTCAGAAAGTATTTTGCAGAGTTATGCCCCTTGTCTAACAAAATCCACTAATTCCTATGTTAAGTTTGCAAATTATTTCTATATCATGTTAGTATACTATCACATTTATTTATTGATTGGATGACTGATTTATTGATTTATACTCTTAGACAATGCAAAGAATGCTTGCAAATCTGTTTTGAAAATGACATACATGTGCCATTTAGTATACATGTACTGTATTTATCTAGCCATGTGTACTGTTGTTTTGGTGAGACATCGATACAGCTCTTTCAATTTATTCCAGAAACAAATTAATTTAAGGGGAGGAAAACTTTTTTTTTCAAAGAAAGTACACTTACAATACCAGGGGTAAATATTTCTTCCCACAAGCCAATCAATTGGTAGAGACACCCTTACATTATAATAGCTGGGGTTCAGAGCCGAGGGGTTTCGATAGCGCAGCTTCATGTCATTTATCTGAAGTGCACATGTACATCTGTACATAGGAACTTGGCTGCAGTTGTGAGCTGTCACTGGATGATTATCAAACTTGATACACGTGTCTTATCCCTACGAAGTAGGCTCTCATTTGCCAATTGTCCGGTAATGAGTGAGTCAGTGAGTCAGTCCATCCGAATCCTTTCGTCGGCAAAATAAGGAGAACCATTGACATCAGAACCTTGATTTTTGGCATGAAGGTGCATTAGTGGACTGTTACCAGCAAGTTCTGAGCTGACCTACTTTTGATGAAAATTTCTGGTGATTTTTGGTGAAAATCACTGGTGATTCTGACTTGGGCAGTGCCCATCTTAATATAGGCAGGATTTCAACTGGGGGAGGATTTCCAAGAGTTCAGTTCGCGTCGCAGTCCTAATGCCTATCCTACTTCGTAGGTCCTGTGACGTTAGTCACACTGTACCTGTGCTAAATAATCGCTTTTCGTCCGTGGTCCGTAAACAATTTCTTGTTATCGCGATTTCTCAGGAACTACTTTATGGATCTTTCTCAAATTTGGTACACAGGTTCCCCTTGGGGTCTAGTTGTGCAAGATACGTTTTCTGGTCCGATTCGAAAATCCAATATGGCCACAAGGCGGCCATCTTGGATTTCCCGATGAAACCTTGTTATCGCGATTTATCAGGAACTACTTTATGGATCTTTCTCAAATTTGGTACACAGGTTCCCCTTGGGGTCTAGTTGTGCAAGATGCCTATTCTGGTCCGATTCGAAAATCCAATATGGCCACCAGGTGGCCATCTTGGATTTCCCCATGAAACCTTATCACGATTTCTCAGGAACTACAGCATGGATCTTCCTCAAATTTGGTACTCAGGTTCCCCTTGGGGTCTAGTTGTGCAAGATACCTTTTCTGGTCCGATTCGAAAATCCAATATGGCCACCAGGCAGCCATCTTGGATTTCCCCATGAAACATTATCGTCATTTCTCAGGAACTACTGTATGGATCTTTCTCAAATTTGGTACACAGGTTCCCCTTGGGGTCTAGTTGTGCAAGATACCTTTTCTGGTCCGATTCAAAAATCCAATATGGCCACCAGGCAACCATCTTGGATTTCCGCATGAAACCTTGTTATCACGATTTCTCAGGAACTACAGCATGGATCTTTCTCAAATTTGGTACACAGGTTCCCCTTGGGGTCTAGGTGTGCAAGATACCTATTCTGGTCCGATTCGAAAATCCAATATGGCCACCAGGCAGCCATCTTGGATTTACCCATGAAACATTATCGTCATTTCTCAGGAAGTACTGCATGGATCTTTCTCAAATTTGGTACACAGATTCCCCTTGGGGTCTAGTTGTGCAAGATACCTTTTCTGGTCCGATTCGAAAATCCAATATGGCCACCAGGCAGCCATCTGAGCTGCAAAGCATCACATTTTGTCATTATATGACTTTTCTTCAATTTGAATGAAGAATGAGAATGTTACCTTTTCTCTGTGTTTGAATAACAGTTGAAAAGTGAATTCCTGTGATTGAATTATTAGGGAATTACCATATAAGGTTTTTTGTTAGACAAAAGTTGCCTGAATTTGTCAGGTTTCATTGGATGATTATGAAACTTTGTACACATATTTCATACGATTAGAGGATGTGCCTGTGCTATTTATGAGATGAAATATTTATTTTTGTTCGAATTTTGAGGGTTTCGTCTTAGTAATTTGCCAATGATAATGTACATACATGTACACCTGTACATGGAAATGGAAAGTTTGCTGAAGCTGACAGCTTTCATTGGATGAGTTTCACACTTGCTACACAAGTTCAATGTGATTTGAGGATGTGCATTTGCTATTTAAGATTTATGACATGAAATATGAATTTTTGTCCAAATTATCACAGTTTAGACTTCGTATGTTTTCATTGATAAGCTTTTTGTTAGGCAAAAAATTACATGTACCCCTGTACATGGAAAGTTTGCTTTACCTATATATTCTCAATACTGCTGCAGCTTCAGCGGGAGACCCCACAGGGCAAGATGTTGGAGTTCTCAGAATGCTTGTTCTTGTACAGCGAACCTCCGGATGTGCACTTTTGAAGTGAAAGCGAATTATCCCTCAAGATATCCTGGCTACGGCCATGCTCAATCAATCGCGTGGACCAAATCAAATACAACCTTTCCATTTCTGGTCAGATATTCATCGAAAGAAGCAGTACTCACTCAACTTTTAAAAAATTTAAAAAAGTTTTTTTTAGAAAAGCCCTGATTTATTGCAGTAGTAATAAAATCATGCCTAACATGTGACATTTATTCCCATGTATGTTACATGTATTTCAACATCTTGTTTTGATCAAGGGAGATTACAGAAAGATGCATTCGTTGAGATGCAAATATAATCAAGTACATGGTTGTAGGATGAATATTTAGTGATCAACAAATACAAGATATTGTAAATGACACCTGCACAGTATGAATACTAATTATGGGAAATACATCATGAAATTTAGCGTTGTGCATAAGACAAGAAAATTAAGCTATATCAATACTGACAATATTCATACAAATGTATTGGTTGTTTACAAGCTCAGTTCTTCATGAACTGTAGCTCTACAAGAAATACAGAAATAGCTGAGATTTATTTGTGTAGAGCAGAGACTATTGAACGTAATCATGAGTACTGGTATACCGTCAGTATTCACTAGAGTTCCTTCACCTGGCTTGTTCCAGAGATTGGACCTCTACCAAGATCATCCACGTGGCAACTGGCTTTGATTTCCTGGCTTTTTGTCTGTGAGGCTATTACTTGAGCCCAGCACTGTGATATATATGTGTTAGTCTGGCGAGTGATCAAGTTATCCTCTCCTACACTAATATACAATACTACCATGGAGATATATTGTAACTCTGACACAAACATGGCTATTTCTATACCTGTAATAACCCACAGATCTATGAGAGACAGACATATACACTATTTTATACT
Source organism: Hanleya hanleyi (assembly GCA_036873755.1). NCBI lineage: Eukaryota > Metazoa > Mollusca > Polyplacophora > Lepidopleurida > Hanleyidae > Hanleya > Hanleya hanleyi. Next base: position 72,304 of record JAVTVY010024048.1, read on the forward strand.
TGTACATCAGTTTAGGTGCAAAAATGGACCTTGTCTGACTTGTAAAGTTGTATATAAGATTATAGTCCCAGTCATTTCTGTGGGACTTACGTAATATCAATATTAGTAATAATGCACTGACCAACCAAGGAATCAGTTTTGCGAATTATGTTAGTTTATTTGTGGGAGGCATTTCCTCCACATGCATGCATACCACATGACTGAAGTATTTCAATTAAATTTTTATCTGATCAAAGTGACGTTATCTCATGGAATTGGCAATTTGTAGAGAACATATTCATTAAAATATTGCAGAGAATATAATAGCTATGTTGTCTAAATCTAATTCATCCTATATGCTGGTCTATACTACACGAAAAAAGGCCTCAGTGCATCTAATATTGAAATGATCTGCCAGAAATCAGTCCATTAATGAATGACAAGTTGATTGGTTAGTTGCTTTCATAGAATCCTGTTATATTCTGACAGAAGAGTTTATTCTGAAAAAAAAGCTGGATGGGCAATGCCTTCAATCCTTGCGTGATTTCGGGCTGATATGACATGGGTGTACATGTACTCTGCAAACAGTGGATGATAAGCCCCATGCCTTCACTGGTGGATTAGCCATGGCAGTAGTTCGAGTGGCTGCTTTGTCTTCATAACACAGACATGATGTTACCATTCCGAGACAGTTGGGCAGTTGCTTAGTGGCAATTGGACAAATCTGAAGGGTACTGATGATGGCATAGCAGAAAAGCCAGTTTTAATCTGCATGATACACATCTTCCATGTGTCTTGTCTATTAGATGCAGAGCATACTGTACCTCACAATAAACATGCCTGGTAATCACCTACTTTGATCAAAAATGTCACTTGTCCTATTTAATTTCTGGACAAGGTAGCTGGCTACTTGTATCTGGTAACCTTCTACTAAAACAGATAATGAAACCCCTTATGAAATGGAAAAAAAACTGCATTCATTGGATATGCATGGGAACTAGGCATCTGAATTTAAAGCCACCAGAGGGGATGAAATATATGGCTTTTAAAAACTCTTTGCCTCATGGTGTCATTGGTGACACCATATTTCTGTGGAGAAGAATATAAGCAAATAAAACTGCTGAATTTGTTACATTACATATGGTTTATATTAAAAATGTGTTTTGAAGATCTTATTGTGTGAAGTAAGCAGAGTTGTTTGTTATATTTGTAGATCTCCCTCAATGGTATGGAGGTGTTCTGTCTGCTGGTGGACAGAATGGGAGAGCACTTTCACAGACATGTCACATCAGGTATGTTGTACAGGCTCAATTACAGTACATTGTACATGTCAAACTGAGCATTACCCCAATCCATAAACCCCATATATTCTAAAGAATAATGATAAAACATTCATTGATTTTTGGGCTGCAGCCTGAGACCCACTCACTAAGAATTGCCCCACCCCATGACCCCATAGAGGGGTGTACAAATGCACCACAGCCCTTGCCCCATCTCATAACCCCATAGAGAGGTGTACAAATGTACCACAGCCCTTGCCCCATCTCATAACCCCATAGAGGGGTGTACAAATGTACCACAGCCCCAAACTCGATCTCTTACTCAACATGTTAGCATCATAACCATTCCGAAGCTCATAGCATAATTTCCTGAATGGGATGAATGTTATTAATGTTTGATGATTGATCCTCATATTCTGATATGTTTGTCATTCCAGTATTACCAGCAGTAGTTGATAGACTTGGAGACAGTAAAGACCAGGTTAGTTTAGCAAACAGGAGTCTCTTTCTTGTTCAGTGCTGTGTATATTTTGTGACCAAATATATTACCATTTTGTATTTAGTCAACCATCTAGAACAGATTTGTCTCTCTTTGTCGCCCGACACCTGAAGGGCTAAAGGGAGAGTAGACTATAGTATTGGGGTCCATGTGTCTGTCCGACTTGTTTCCAGACAATGACTTCTGAAAAACTGAATGGATTATTTTCAAATTTGGTATGTATGTACCTCGCCTCAAGATCTTGCTTGGGATTGTTTTTCACACCAATCTGCCCATAGGCATAGGTGACCAACCTGGAGGCCAAGTTAGAATTTTGTTTCCGAACAATAACTTTTGAAAACCTGAACGGATTCTTTTCAAATTTGGTATGTGGGTACCTTGCTTCAAGAGCTCACTTGGGATTGTTTTGCATGCCGATCCACCTATAGGTGAGACCACCTGTGGGCCAAGTTCAGTTTTAATTTCCAGACAATAATTTTCAAAAATCTGACCAGATTAGGACAAATTCAGTAATTGTGGGTACCTTGCCACTGGATCTCTCTTGGGATTGCTCTGGGTTCCAAGCCAAATCAATGATATCAGTTGATATACTCTATCAATAACACAATAGTGTTCATTTAGTTGAGTATATAAACCATGAAAAAAGTGATAATAAAATGAAATCAAGACTGGACAGATAGATGGGTTTTGTGGTTTGGATGTGGTTTGGTGCAACTGACCTCCTGTGTACCAGTGTTGACGTCACATAAACGCATTCCTTCCAGCGTGTAAACCTGACTGAACCAATCATCCTTCACCTCGGTGAGGGTTTCATTATGCCCCCCCTCTAACTAGAGGCGGGGGGGGGGGCATATAGCGATCGCTTTGTCCGTCCGTCTGTCCGTCCGAATTTCTTGTCCGCGCAATAATTCGCTACCGTCCGTCCGTTACCGCGATATCTAAAGAACCGTTTCATGCATGGCAACCAAACTTGTTACATCTATTTATCTTCACGTAAATCAGAAGCCTATCGAAAATGAGTCATCTCGGACAATATTTTGCAGAGTTATGCCCCTTTTTACAAATAAAAATCCATTTATGATTTATTGTCCCCCGCTACTTAGTAGGGGGGGATATTAGAAACACCGGTGTCCGTAATTCCGTAAGATTTTCTTGTCCGGACAATAACTCGTGAACGATTTAACCGATCAACTTCAAACTTAGGGTGTGCCTTGACATTGGCGAGAGGACGGTTGGGATTGTTTTTCAGCAATGTGCATAATCCAATATGGCCGCCGTCAGCCATTTTGGATTATAAGCAGTACGATCTTAGATTTTCTTGTCCGGACAATAACTCGTGAACGATTTAACCGATCAACTTCAAACTTGGTGTGTGCCTTGACATTGGTGAGAGGACGGTTGGGATTGTTTTTCAGCAATGTGCGTAATCAAATATGGCCGCCGTCAGCCATTTTGGATTATAAGCAGTTCGATCTTAGATTTTCTTGTCCGGACAATAACTCGTGGACGATTTAACCGATCAACTTCAAACTTGGGGTATGCCTTGGCATTGGTGAGAGGACGGTTGGGATTGTTTTTCAGCAATGTGCGTAATCTAATATGGCCGCCATCAGCCATATTGGATTATAAGCAATTGGAACTTAGATTTTCTTGTCCGGACAATAACTCATGAGCGATTTAACCGATCAACTTCAAACTTTGTGTGTGCCTTGACATTGGTGAGAGGACGGTTGTGATTGTTTTTCAGCAATGTGCGTAATCTAATATGGCCGCCGTCAGCCATATTGGATTATAAGCAGTTGGATCTTGTCCGGACAACAACTCGAGAACGATTCAACCGATCTACTTCATATGTGGGGAGTGCCTTGACATTGTTGAGAGGAGGATTAGGATTGTTTTTCAAGGACGTGCTTGATCCAATATGGCCACCGCCGCCATCAGCCATATTGGATTATAAGCAATTGGAACTTAGATTTTCTTGTCCGGACAATAACTCATGAACGATTTAACCGATCAACTTCAAACTTTGTGTGTGCCTTGACATTGGTGAGAGGACGGTTGTGATTGTTTTTCAGCAATGTGCGTAATCTAATATGGCCGCCGTCAGCCATATTGGATTATAAGCAGTTGGATCTTGTCCGGATTACAACTCGAGAACGATTCAACCGATCTACTTCATATGTGGGGAGTGCCTTGACATTGTTGAGAGGAGGATTAGGATTGTTTTTCATGGACGTGCTTGATCCAATATGGCCACCATCAGCCATACTGGATTTCATTGGATTTTAAGCAGTTTGATCTTGTCCGGACAATAACTGGAGTACGATTCAACTGATCTACTTCAAACTTGGGGAGTGCCTTGACATCGGTGAGAGGACGGTTTGGATTTTTTTTCAGCGATGTGCATAATCCAATATGGCCACCGTCAGTCATATTGGATTATAAGCAGTTGGATCTTAGATTTTCTTGTCCGGACAATAACTCGTGAACAATTTAATCGATCAACTTCAAATTTGGGGTGTGCCTTGACATTGGTGAGAGGACGGTTGGGATTGTTTTCCAGCAATGTGCGTAATCTAATATGGCCGCCGTCAGCCATATTGGATTGTAAGCAGTTGAATCTTGTCTGGACAATAACTCGAGAACGATTCAACCGATCTACTTCATACCTGGGGAGTGCCTTGACATTGTTGAGAGGAGGATTAGGATTGTTTTTCAAGGACGTGCTTAATCCAATATGGCCACCATCGGCCATACTGGATTTCATTGGATTTTAAGCAGTTTGATCTTGTCCGGACAATAGCTGGAGTATGATTCAACTGATCTACTTCAAACTTGGGGAGTCCCTTGACCTTAGTGAGAGAACAGTCATGTATTATGTTTTATGGATGTGCATAATCCAATATGGGTGCCATCTGCTGTATTAGATTATGTTAAGCTCATCAGCGATATCTCCATTTTCAAATCATACTCTTATCAATGATATGAGATATCATCGACCCCAAAAAATCGACCATAGAGGTCCATGGCCCCCGCAGCAGCAGCGCCAGTTATGGTGGATGTAATCCACCATAACTGGTGCTGCTAGCGGGGGACATGGACCTCTATGGTCGATTTTTAAAATCTGGTTTTAATCAGATTGCCATTGTTGCTTCCTCCAATGCCGTGATCCAACAAAGGCGGCATCACAGTGGCAAGAGCATGATGTCACAGTCCTATATTTATGTCTCCCCCAACTATGTTGGGGGGAGACATCTAGTGTTTGTGCTGTCTGTCTGTCTGTCTGGATGGATGTCTGTCTGGATGGATGGATGTCTGTCCGTCCCCTTGCCTTGTCTGCAAGATATCTTGAGAACTACTGGATGGAATTTCACCAAACTTGGATGGAAGCTTCATTGGGATAGCCCCCTCATTTGATTAGGTTTTGGTGTATGTGCGTGCATTCATCCGTGTCCGGTGTCCGTCCGTCCATCTACTTGTACATGTATATACAGGGCTTGTCTGCAAGATATCTGGAGAACTACTGGATGGAATTTCACCAAACTTGTATGGAAGCTTCATTGGGATAGCCCCTCATTTGATTAGGTTTTGGTGTATGTGCGTGCATTCATCCGTGTCCGGTGTCCGTCCGTCCGTCCATCTACTTGCACATGTATATACAGGGCTTGTCTGCAAGATATCTGGAGAACAACTGGATGGAATTTCACCAAACTTGGATGGAAGCTTCATTGGGATAGCCCCCTTATTTGATTAGGTTTTGGTGTATGTGCGTGCATTCATCCGTGTCCGGTGTCTGTCCGTCCGTCCATCTACTTGTACATGTATATACAGGCCTTGTCTGCAAGATATCTTGAGAACTACTGGACAGAATTTCACCCCACTTGGATGGAAACTTCAGTGGGATAGCCCCCTCATTTGATTAGGTTTTGGTTTGTGTGTCTGCATTCATCCATGTCCGGTGTCCGTCCGTCCGTCCATCTACTTGTAGTAGTACATGTATATACAGGGCTTGTCTGCAAGATATCTGGAGAACTACTGGACAGAATTTCACCAAACTTGGATGAAAGCTTCATTGGGATAGCCCCCTCATTTGATTAGGTTTTGGTGTGTGTGCATGCGTTCATCCGTGTTCGGTATCCCTCCGTCCGTCCGTCCATCTACTTGTACATGTATATACAGGGCTTGTCTGCAAGATATCTGGAGAACTACTGGATGGAATTTCACCAAACTTGGATAGAAGCTTCACTGGGATAGCCCCCTCATTTGATTAGGTTTTGGTGTATGTGCGTGCATTCATTCATGTCCGGTGTCCGTCCGTCCGTCCATCTACTTGTACATGTATATACAGGCCTTGTCTGCAAGATATCTTGAGAACTACTGGACGGAATTTCACCCCACTTGGATGGAAGCTTCAGTGGGATAGCCCCTCACTTGATTAGGTTTTGGTGTGTGTGCGTGCATTCATCCATGTCCAGTGCCCGTCCGTCCGTCCATCTATTTGTACATGTATATACAGGGCTTGTCTGCAAGATATCTGGAGAACTACTGGACGGAATTTCACCAAACTTGGATGGAAGCTTCAATGGCATAGCCCCCGCATTTGATCAGGTTTTGGTGTATGTGTGCATGCATGCATCCGTGTCCGGTGTCTGTCCATCCGTTCATCTACTTGTATCGCTTCTTTGTAATTAATATTTTTAGATACGCAGCTTTGTTTAAGATACTTATTGCATTCATTTTATAGCACTTTCCCTTAAATAATGTGCCCATGCCGGAGCGGCAACTCAAGGGTCAAAGCGGAACCTCTAGTATTGGCAGCATCACAGTGCCAAGAGCATGTCACAATCCTATATTATTGGCAGCATCACAGTGCCAAGAGCATGATGTCAGTCCTATATTATTGGCAGCATCACAGTGCCAAGAGCATGATGTCACAGTCCTATATTATTGGCAGCATCACAGTGCCAAGAGCATGATGTCACAGTCCTATATTATTGGCAGCATCACAGTGCCAGGCATGATATCCTGATCCTATATTATTGGCAGCATCACAGTGCCAGAAGCATGTCACAATCCTATGATGTTATTGGTGGCGGCATCACCCAGTGCCAGAGTATATCACAATCCTATGATGTTATTGGCGTCTGGTGCCAGAGAGCATATCACAGTCCTATGATGTTATTATTGGCGGCATCACAGTGCCAAGAATTACTTATCCACAATCCTATGATGTTATTATTGGCGGCATCACAGTGCCAAGAGTATATCACAATCCTATGATGTTATTATTGGCGGCATCACAGTGCCAAGAGTATATCACAATCCTATGATGTTATTATTGGCGGCATCACAGTGCCAAGAGTATATCACAATCCTATGATGTTATTATTGGCGGCATCACAGTGCCAAGAGCATATCACAATCCTATGATATTATTGGTGGCATCAGTGCCAGGAGCATGAAGTCATTTAGCGGCATCACAATGAAAGAGCACGGTGTCACAATCCTACGATGTTATTCTTGGTGGCATCAGTGCCAAGAGCATGAGGTCACAATCCGAAGATATTATTGGCGGCATCACAGTGCCAAGAGCATGATGGCACAATCCTGTGATGTTATTATCAGCGTCACTATACCTGACATTACCAGTCGTGCCATCTCGTGGGTAAGAGCAAATACTCCAACTTCAATCCATTGGAAACTCCTACATCTACTGAAATGATATTGGAACTTCAAACACTTAATTACTTCTCGTAATGGAAGGGCAACCAGACAACTGTGTTCTTCATTATTCTCTATCATTTATTCATATCTGTTTTATGACAGAATTTCAAACAGATAAATCAGGTAAAAAATCCTACAATATAAACAGTCGATTTAACAATTGAGAATGTCTACAATCTTGTAGGAATAAAACAATAGCTGCTTTGTATTTAGCTGGACTAGGTGACCTGGGTAAGTTTTCAATGGTTTTGGGCTTGCATGTATTAACCTGTCCAAGAAAACTTTCAGTGACATTGCTCACATGACTGATGCCTCCATATTTCAAGTACACAGTTGTTTCTGGATTGAGTTAACTAGTTCTCCAAAATGTCAATTCTGGCATTGTCTGATTGTGTTAGAAAAGCTCCGACATTCAAAACTACATAATACAGTTCCGATCATACATACTCGCACTCTCAAATCTTTCCATTCCGATTGTTGTGGAGACTGCTGAGCAAACTCGAGGCCTCGAAAACTTGACAATCATTGCCAGGATTTGATATTCCCCCAAAAAAAATATATAATGGGCAAAATTTTCTGTGGACGCGGGTGTAAATATCTGATGCGCGTGGTGTTGATGAAAAATATTTAAGGCGGCCTGATGAAAGGGTTTTCTGGAGGGTATTAGCCTATCACAATTCAAATTGATGTATGAATGCTGTCAACTATGTGTTCCAGATTGATAATGTTGACGAATTGATCATCGATAGATAATAGATATATAATTAATATTAAAATAACTTGACCATTGGTTTCCAAATTCCCCATAAATTTTCCCTTGACAATAAAAGTATTAAAACGAACGAAAGACAAATTGAAATAAATATCCATCGAAAATATCAATCGGTAAATGAGGCAAGGGAAAATCAAAGGCAGAATTTGCTCTTTTCAGTTTTTGAAGCCACTTCACCAGAAGAGAGTACACAATGGTATTCAACCATCGAATAAAAGTATTTGTATTGCATTCCAACCTTACTGTTTTGCAAGTAACTTCATTAAGGGCAAAAATTCAGACTGCAGCAGTATGTGTGACAAGACCAAAAAAAAACCCTCTCCAGGAAACCTCTATTTCTTTATCCTCTCTGGTTAGAATTGGATTCAAAACATCTGTATCAGCATTTGCTGTAACAAAGAGGTCCGTGAGCAGTGGTTGAAGAGCAATCCAAGTTCATTAGTACACAATGTGGAAATGTACATGTAAACTCCAGTATTATTGCACCAATTATATACCTTATGTGCAGGGAAAATGCATGTAAAACAAGTGGCAAGTATCCAATGACCTTTGACATCCTCATATGGTGGACCATGGAAGAGTGCCTCATTTTCTCATGTTTAAATTAAGAGTCCTCAAATGAATTTGGTGATTCATGCATTTTGTACAATGAAGTCGTTCTTTACCCGAGTATATGTACATTTGCCTAACCTGGAACTACAAGATATTCAAAAGTTCTATGAGCAATTCTAGTGAGAACAGCTTTTGAATAAGTATTCCTGAGTGAGCAGAAGAATCATTACAGGGTTAATGGGGAGATCATGGCACTTTTATGGAAGACGCCATTGTGAGACGAAACTGAGCTTTGTGTCATTTTATGCCTAAAATGAACCACGTTTCAAAATCAGATGGTTCTGACAGTTGAACCATTTGAGACTATTCACCCAAAACGTCAGCTACGTAGACTTTGATTTGACAATTGTCACATCTGAATTGTCATATTGAAGTGTGATTACAGAGAAATGGACGACTGAGTCCATATCTGCCCATCCCCACATCACGGCCAATGGATTTCTATAGCAATACCATAGCACAGCACGTCTTCTTCCGGTTTCATTATTGCATCAACACACCACCATTTCCATTATCGATGACTGCATCCAATGCTTCAGGCACATGTATATTAATAGACCAATCAAAACCTTTATAAAGCTTTTCTGTGATGCTTTGGAGTTTTCATACAAATCCAATGAGCCAATAATAGATTTGCTTGTTATAGAAATAGGACAAATATGAACAACATGAAATAATTTTAGAGGGAGAGAGAAAAGGGGAGATGAAATAATTCTGGTAATAAATAATTGGATATCAGTGCCTGGTACTTGTGAGGCACTGTCGTCTACAGGTTAGCAGTGACCTGTATTGGTACTTGAAACAACCAGGTCACTATTCTATAGCACAGTTCATATCCTTATCCATGAAATAAAACAAGTTTGTACCATCACACAGCACTGCATACTGACAGACAGTAACACCAGGTCCAGAGGAACTAAATTAAAATGGTCACTCATTCAGAAAATGGAGACTATGGAATCAAAATCAATCCCATTCTAAATGGGAATAAGTAAAAGTTGTCATGGATGGATAGTAATTCCCACGGCACCAGTCAGCCAGTACATTTGTACAACAGATATTGGCTGATTCCGATTTATCCCTCTTTCAAACAGATGAATTGTGCATCCATTCAAAATCTGACATCATTTGTGTCACACTGTCAATGCACAGTAAAGGAGCAGTAAGGGTTCAAGGCCTGTATGTAACACGACACGAAATGTATGGCTTACACGAATTCCGCTTCCAGTTGTGCCAGTCCAGGGATTCAGCATTGGCAATCTTAATGTGGCATTAAACGGTTATTGAATTGTATTATATTGATTCACACCTGCCCTTTAATTACCATGGAATAAATCATCAGGTGCCAGGCCCATGCATGTAACCTTTTGTCTCCACAAAATGATGTTATTATGACTTCCTGTTCCCAGCATGCAATTCTCCTAGATCACTATTGTCCATTTCCTTGGCGAAAGCGTATTACCAGAGTTAGAACACTGTAATGTCTTTACTGTATACGAATTCCAATGGATTATAGTCTCTGCACACTGAACTTGTCCTACGAAATACAGTCTCAGCACACTTGAATTATGTATTGCCACACATGCTAAATTGTTTCCTAGACAAGTACGAGTTTTTATCGTAGTGCTCGAACCACTTTGTACAATACAAATCCCACTCCAGCGATCACAGCAATTCCAAGTCCTGCCTTGACCAGGAATGTGCCGTCTTTCTCATAAAGTCCTCTCAGATGCCTGGAAACAAACAAACAGCTTGTCAAATTCATGGAATAGAATCACAAACAGAACAATCGTCAAAGTGGATTCAGTTTTACTTAAGTATTTCATTCTTAAAATTAAAACAATCTGTTGTGTATCTCCAATGACTGGAAATAAATATCTCAGCCTCTGACCTCCAGTTTGTAATACTTCGAGAATAAATTCACTCCAATCAGTTCAATGACATCATAAACATGAACAGATACAAGTCATTATGGTTTAGAAAAGCTCTTCAGAAAACAGCAGTTGCTGTATAAAATTTATTAATCAGCCAAGCATTACTGTACTGTTTAGTGAATATTACTCTTTCAAAATTTTAGTGCAACATATGCAAATTATGTAAAATGTGTATAGCTTAGAATAGTTGGATTATTCTGTGAGACAGGAATCTGTTTGACAGCATGCAGTTCTTAGAGCATTCATATTTTATCCTACATATACGATGGTCTCTCGAATAATTCACACATATTAAACACAGTTCAGAAGCCAATTCCAGAAAATATTCTGTCAATATTTAGCTCTGATTGTTCACAACTGTTCACAATTGGGCAACTGCATAAGATGTTGGAAAAAGAAAATGTGCATCAGTCTAATTTTTTTTTAAAATTTAATGAGTAAATAGCTGGTCTAAAAGTGTTTGAATTATTAGAGAGCCTTTACATTTCTATCCAATCAACAATACAGTAAATAAACAAGGAAAATGTGCACAGCACTTCACAATACACAGACCCATCCCACAACTTACAGACTAATTGGGACTGAAAAGATGTATAGGACAGCAAACAACCAGTATCCACAGTGTCCAGTACAAGGGTACATACAGTATCCACAGTGTCCAGTACAAGGGTACATACAGTCTCGTCTCAGTTTCTAAGTGATCTCACTCACACTAGTTTCCAATGATAGAGCAATGGACCAAACTGTGATGTACATACAGACGTCATGCTTAACTTACTAACATAAAAGATGTGAATATCACCATGGAGCTTCTCTGCTATGATACTTTACATCATTATGTATGGGAAGGTACTGCTATGGAAAAGTTATGATACCATTACGGATCAGGGCTTTAGATTATGCTAATTTTGGCACACCCTCTATTCAGTATGGTAAAAATTTTCAGGCAGGGAAATGCACCCAAATTTGTGAATATTCAAAGTCCCTGAATTCTGGCAAAATAGGTAGGCTATGAGTCAAATATGAAGCTTATTTGATGAGAAATCTCCAAGAACCTAATTGAACATTGATTCCCAATGCAAGAAAAAATATATAGATTTTTTAAGTTTTTTTTTTTGCTCTCTTAACTTGAGAACATCCTAATACAACATTTAACATTGTATCTAGGAGTAATCTGAAGCCCTGCGGATGAAATGTTCTTGGCTTTTACAGTGGCATACATATGTATACTGAACAGTGTTAAATTGTTCCGAAAAGTCATTCTTATCACACGTGTCCATGTTTATTTACATCTATATGCCATAATCCATACCACAGAAAATATATAATCATCTTTTTCTCAGAAACAACAAAACATTTTCAAGTAAAACATTTGCTAAATATTTATGTAACTCATTGTTTGAAGCACTTTTTTTAGATTTTAAAATTTGACAGATTAGCTTTCTGAATGAGTGAATCATGAAATCTTCACTTGATGGCATGCAAGCTATTTGCAGTTTGTTACCCCTCAGCCCATAGGGCTGTAGGGTCTTGTCGTTGCCATGTACGTACGTCCGTCAACATTTTCTTGTCTGCTGAATATCTGTAGATCTATCAAGTCGGGCCTGACTAAACTTTGGTGAGAGCTTCCTGAATGTTGGCTGATGAAATGATTAGATTTTCAGATGGCTATGATGATTTCATGATTTTTAATTATTTTTTATTATTATTTATTGATGGTTCAGATTTTGCACTGTTATCTATGCCCATCAACATGTTCTTGTCCGCTGAATATCTGCAGATCTATCAAGTCGGGCCTGACCAAACTTTGGTGAGAGCTTCCTGAATGTTGACTGATGAAATGATTAGATTTTCAGATGGCTATGATGATTTCATGATTTTTAATTATTTTTTTTTTAATTATTTGTTGATGGCTTAGCTTTTGCACTGTTATCTATGCCCATCGGGAACCCTTGGTTGCATGTTTCATTGTGACCTTTGAAGGTTCCCTGGCACAAGAAAGCCTGGTCCATTCAAGATTCAAGAAAATCATTGGATGGAACCCCCCCAATTTCCATCTATTCTGGGAGCTTACATGATGCTACACTTGTTCAACCTATGCACCACCCTCGGAAGGATTTCCCCACCCCTGGGGCACTAAATGTTAAAGTTTGGGACTTTCTCTTATCCACAGCTTGTCAGCCTCATGTGATATGTATGAGATGCAGTGTACGTTGTTTTTTCACACACACACATGCTGAATCACCTAAAATATATTTCTTTATAGTAAAATAACTAACAGGTTGGTGACATTATTTATTTCAGAAGTACAAGAGGAAATAACTGGTGGGGGGTTAAATGAAGGACAACATTTTTCTTCAATTTTGCTGTTAAATCATTCTATTCCACATCATATGATTTATCCTAAAACTTTTGCATGAGCTATATTTGTGTCCACACATTTAACTGGTACAACATAATGCTTCAATTTCTGTCACCAAACATATCACCTTGGAAATTATTTAAAATGAGTGATTAGGAGAGCCCATTTTTAGCCTGATTCTGGGCAATTTTGAACCAGTTTGCATAACCCCCCCCCCCCCCAATAATGATAATGGTGGGCCTGTGTCAATCAGAGTGTTTCTATGCCATTAACTTGTTATCACACTTGTGCAATACATAAATTGCCACTGATAAAGCTACACTTTCTTGCATGCTGTAATCGCAGCACACCACTCATGTGAAAACGAAGTCTATTATATACAGTACAGAAATCACACAAACACACAAGGGCTGTATTCAGGGGTTTTTTGCAGGTTCCGATCCCAAACTCTCAGTTCCTTTTCGTAATTCATTATTGAGGGTCCAATTTTTTCAGTGAATTTCGGCGCAAAGAGCCTGTGATCAATCACAAAACAGAGGTTTATTAACATGAAATTCAATACCCTCTATGCAATCGGATCGATATTGAGGCTCCCAGAAGCTTTTTCTTGGAGTATTGCCTTTCAAATTGAACAACAACAACAACACTTTCATTTTTTGTTTCATTCGAGTTTTGGGCACCCATACGTTTTCCGGAACTAAATTGGTTCTAGATGCAGCCCTGATCCTACTTGACTAAAAAAAACAGGCTGAGGGGTCCACGCACCTTTTAGGTGCTTGCCTGCAATTCATGTTGTAACTGTAACATCCAAAGATCTTAGAGCCAGAAATGACCCCAAAAACCTAACACCACATCACACTAACACAATCCCACAAATCACAAACTGGTCAAATCACAACATCAAACAAAGTGTATAAGACTAAAGATCTTATGAGAGGACACAAGACCAAAATGAAAATCAGCATTTCCACAACAACAATACTCAAACTGTACATACTACATCCTCCAATGTAAACGTAATATGCACAACGAACAAGTACATAAAAGTCCAACAAAGAAATGGTTATAAGATATAGTGTATTGCCTGCCACTGGGCGAAATTATTTCGCAGAGAATAAGATAAAGTTGTCGTCAGGAACCGGTGACCCTGGTTAATCACTCCGATGCGGTCTACTGAGTGAAGATGGTCCACAGGTAACACCTCTGGATTGAACCCGTGATGACCAATCTTTATATTCTCGCTGGCACGGGATTGAATTCCACTCATGACCAATTTATTCTTTCTCTCTTACAACTCATTTCCTTAAGTCATGTATGGATGATGCAGGATTAAAAAAGTTTAATAAATGACTGCATGTTGATGCTGATACTCAACATTGTTTATATATACAGGTGAGGTAGTTGTGAAGCGCACATCTTCTTGCTCGACAGTTAACTTACAGCTTCCAACATTAGTGGGAGGACGCATTTCATAAATGTTTACTGTCCAATAGTTAGGTATGTCCAGTGAACAGGATCTATTTTAACGAAGAAAACGTTTGCAGGGGGAATAACTCTCTATTAATTGTCTCCCTTCTATCACGAATGGGGAGATGAGAATCTAGTATTAGTGGCAATTTATCCCATCAAGCAAGCTTGAAATGTATTACAGTTCTGCCTTACTTGCTTTCCCACCTTTAGCATTGAAGGTAAATGCTATCTACAGAATGAATTGAATACTGTAAATGCCTCATCATTCGAGTGGAGTAACTTCCACACGGAAGATAGTTCTTGTGAATATATCTTAAAACTTTGCTATCAGAGCAGCATATATATGTGTTCTGAACAATGTAACAGAGCCAAATAGCTCTGAAAACTCAAGTTATTCTTCCCAAGTACATCCTTGTTGTTTACATCTATCTACTACAATCCATATCAAAGAAGATATTTATTTCTCCTTTTCTTGGAAACAAACATTTATCAATACTGTCAAGTAAACTAGTATGATCAGCCATTTATTCAAAAACCAGACCAAAGAATTAGACAATTTTACAACTGTGGATCATAAAAACACATTCTGTGTATAGACGGGTACAAGCTGTCATCATTGTTGTAGAGCAGATTGCATTAGCCCTTGTCAGCGGGACCTGAAATAATTCTACCATGCTTATGGTCCAAAATTTTGCACTTCAT
>JAVTVY010024052.1:0-99942 GCA_036873755.1 Hanleya hanleyi
ATGATACTAGGCTACACACCAGTCCAATCCGACGCTACCCCACGAACCCTTCACTACGAGACCCCACACGACCCATTCGGACCACGGATGGTCCACCTCGAGGCTAAACTTCCATTTAAGTGCCCCTTTTCGACTATTTTCTGTCTGAGCATGCACGCCATATCCCCTACTTCCACGACACACCAGACCAGTCGGACGTTGTCCCACGAATGCTTCAATATGATACCTCACACGTCCCATTCGGGCCAGGAATTGTTCCTCAGTCTCTCAAACACACCCCTAAGCACCCCCAAAATGGCCACTTTCGCTACCACTCGTACTGATGACGTCACCAATGACGCCTCAGATGACTGAATTCGTGATATACACCACGAGAGCTTCAAGATGACACCCTACACTCCATCTTTGGGCGAGATATAGAACCTTAATCTCTCAAATATACACCTCCGCACCTCAAGAATGAACACTTCACCTACTACACCCCAACTGCGCATGCACAGATTGGCGCGACCTCCAATAAAAAAACATGCTAGTCTGACTCTACACTGTGATAAACCAACCGGTTCATTTGAACCAAACATGGGTTCAACGATTGCCCAAACATGTCATGCCCACGCCCAAAATGACATCTTTCGTTACTACTGCCCAACTGCGCATGAGTAGCACAATGCGACTTCCAACAAAAACCATACCATTCGTCGTCTACATGCTGAGAGCTACAAGATGACACCCCACACGGTCCATTTGGACCACTGATGGTCCCTCTACCCCCAAAACCTTCCTTCACACCCCCAAAATGCCCACTTTTGGCTACTACTCCTACTGATGACGTCACCAATGACGTGGACATCCCTCAGGTCGTGGTCTACACACCGAGGGCTTCACCTTGACACCTCATACGACGCATTCGGACCAAGAATGGTTCCCCAATCGCTCAAAAACACCCTCACGCACCCCCAAAACGCCCGTTTTCGCTACTACTCCTATTGCTGTATGTATGGTCCCTGTGTGACGTCTTACCCAACAAATAGTAATAGAATCTTGTTAATATTTGATGCAGCAATTAATGCTGAATAATATGTGTCCAACATTATAAAGATTGGATAATAATTATGGAAGATAAGACTATTCTTGTAACCCTACCCCCTATTGCCACATAAATTGTAGTTTTTAACACGGGGTAATTTCAAACTGATTAAAGGGGTAGTGATTCCCAGTTTATCGACTGTTAACAAGTTGTTTCTTATTTGACATGTCCTAAAGTACATAAAAAACATAGTTTCGGTCTGTAGTGGGGGGAGGGGGGTGTGCAAGGTGACCCCCAGTAGCTCACGGACTATAATGCTGTCACGCTTTGGTTCGGGGGATAAGCTGCAATCGTTTGTAAAAGCAAGTCTAGAATGCGTTTAACAAATTGGACATTCAATAATGAAATGGAACAGGTAGCAGAGCCTGCAAATTCTTAATTTTATTTATGGTACTGTTTTAAGATATTTCTCTGTTTCTATGATTTTTTAAGTTTCTTCATAAAATGTCCAATATATTTATAGTGAGATATTTTCTTCTTGTTGCTGGGTTGTTGTGTTGTGTAGACAACGCTTGCCTACACCATTTTTCTGCAGCATTTCGTACCAACCAATGTTTATAAATTATATTAAAGTGACTTACTTCAGCGAGTCGCGTTCACCAGTAATGTTCTTTTATCGGCCAAGTTTGCAATGTTACTGGCGTATTCTACAATTGATATGTTTATATCACGTACTAATAAAGAGCTACGAGCAAGGTCAGATTTGGAAGCGATGTTGGTCGTATGCTGACCAGTAAGTTTAATATGTAAAAATTGTTATGCAGTAATTTTCATCGTTCCGACTCACACAAATCAATAAAGGAGGTGGTACGATAAGGCGGGATTTTGGCCTATACGTGGTGCGGTTGAAATCGCAAAAATAAAATGTCCTCAAAATAATTGTCTTTTAATGTAACCGACAAGAGAAAATATATATACACAATATGTAAAAGTTCTAGCTCGATTGCGTTATCATTGTAGTCATGACATGAAATTGAAATCCACAGCATGTGCTATTTCGTGAAAAAAGGGTCTAAATCGAGTCATTTAAACACACATTTAGACACGAAGGACCGCTTGGACCAAAAAGATTTTTCAGCAGTGGAGTTATAATGCCACCGCACATCACCAAGGTAAATGGCGTTTTGGTCCAAGGGGTCCTTCATGTCTAAATGTGAATTTAAATGACTCGAGTTAGACCCATTTCTCACGAAATAGCACATGCTATGGATTTCAGTTTCATGTCATAACTACAATCATAGCGCAAACGAGCTAGAACTTTCACATATTGTGTACATATATTTTCTCTTGCCGTTACATAAAAACAAAAATATATATTGACATGTTATTTTTTCGATTTCAACCGCACCACGAATAGGCCAAAATCCCGCCTTATCGTACCATTTCCTTTACCAAAGTCTCTCACTCTGTGTCTTACATCCAACTCGGACCTCGATATTTCACATTTGTAATTCAAACGATTTAACCAAAGTATCAAATAATGTACCGGGAGGAAATTATTCCAAAAACTGTTTTGTGTAATTTAAATGATGTTCTAGCTCTCTGTTTTGCGAGATAGTCTTTTGGAAAGTATGAATGAATGATTCGTTTACTGCACTTAAGGCCATAGGCCCGAATACAGATACGATACATAGTAACAAACATGTTCAGTAGGTGCGCACATATACAGTTAGCATTGCTGTAAATAACCGGTTAATCATTGTTCTGGATGCCTTCTTTTCAAAGCAATGTCACACTACAACATAAGATTTTTCAATGTTTCAAGCCTTTGAGGCCATTAACGTATTTAATCGGTTATGTGACTTTATCCTTAAATATTTTTCTGGTATTAACTGGTTACGCAGTGAATCTAAAGCTGGACAAACAATAATAAAATGGAATTGATCTTCTATTGCTTCGAGATCGCACAAGGAACAAAATCTATTCTCCCGTGGTGTGTTGCTAAATTTCCCCGTATCTATCACAGGTCCTGCCGTACCAACTCTCACCTTAGCAAACACATTTCGTAGTCTTGACACAGCTGGTTCAGTCAAATAAAATTCAATACTAATATTATACTTGTACTCGTTATATGTGGCATAACGATTACTATGTGTAATTGTGCTAACCCAATCTTGAATACATATATCTTTTACCCGGGTCTCAAACATTTTCAAAAACACATTGATATTACCCACTCCTTGTTCGAACCAGGCATACCCAAAACCAAATCTGCATAGTTTTACATCAGACGACCAAGTATTTTTACCTTTTGAATCTAAATAATATAACTTCATAATTTCATAACATTTTCTTGGGTATCTGAATTTCGGCATGTTTAGCAATTTTAGCCAGAATTTGATACATCTCACTGAAGTATTGCAGAAGAGTGGATAACGCCCACACTCGCCGATAGCCATAGCATAAGGCGTACTTTTTCCGGTTCTCAAGAAGCGTTTGCAGGCCGTATATTGCACGCGTTCAATCTCAACGTATTGCTTATGACCCCAAACTTCTGACCCGTAAAGTAAACTTGGTTTTATTTTGGTATCAAATAGCTTAAAGAAGACGTTGTAAGGTAACTGTTTTGCGTAATTTAAATGATGTTCCAGCTCCCTTTTTGCGAGATCGTCTTTTGCTGGGTTATATTTACCATAAGAGTCAAGATACATCCCAGACAGGTGCAGCTGCTAGTTAAATCTAAGTAACCCCCTCGAAAGAAAGGCATAAGATGTTCTCGAGTTTCGTACCTTGAGCGATTACCATAAATTTCGACTTGTCTTCATTAACTTTAAGATGCCAAGTTTCGCAATATTTACCAAAGTATATTCTAGACAATGTTGAAGATCATTCACATTTTCTGACAAGATTAAGAAATCTTCTGTCCATAATAAATGAGACAACTGTTCACCGTGTGGATTTAGCGATTGACATTTGTCGGATGGCAATCTAATTAAAATTAAATCCTATCTGCTCCCCCATCTGCATATGTCACGTACAGAGACATGTACGATTGGGGAGCATTGATATATGGTGTTCTATTTCGGCCATTTTTGCGTCGCCCTTCTCGTCACCTTTTTAAACGCGACCTCACTCGTCGATTTTATCAACGCGACGCGATGGGCGACGAATGAAACTGAATGTCAAATATTTAATCCGAGCATGCATAACAATAATACATTAATGGATAGATCAGTGAAATTTTATAGAAATCCATGCGTTATTTCACCGAATTCAAGTCTTTCAGTGGGAAGGTGAGGCCGGATACACTGACATCGCGGACCGCCTTTAAAGTTTCAGTGTTTCCTACATTTGCCTGGTTTGTTGGATGCTTAATGGTAGATGAATGAGTTTATTTTTTCTTCAAATAAATTTTGTTTTAAACTGTTTCCTTTCTATGTATTAATGTTCATGGTCGTTGAAAATGTGCGTGTTCATCTGCCACCGGGTATATCCCACAAGCTATGGTGCTTTCGATTCTCTTGTCACGGTTGCCTTGGTTGCAGTAAACAAGTGATCTGATTGGTCAATATATCCAGGATGTTGCTTTACGTTGAACACATACAGTGCCCAAGTGAACCCATCTTCACCACGTCGCGGTTTCTATTTGTGAGCCAAAGGCGAACCCTTGACCAACTTGCATAGCAAACCGCGTTCCGCCCACGCACACTCCAGTTACGTGACCCAGAAAAACTGCGCTGATGGTAAACTACGTTTAGGTTTTACTTTCGCTGCTAAACTATTCGCTGATACCGAATGTAAACTATTTAATCCAAGCACGCATAACAATAAAATATTAATGGATAGACCAGTGAAATTTTAAAGAAATCCGTGCGTTTCAACCCAAGTCCTTCAGTGGGATGGTGAGGTCGGATACACTGACATCGCGGACCGCCTTTAAAGCTTCGGTGTTTTCTACATTTGCCTGGCTTTTTGGATGTTTGATGGTAGATGAATGGAGATGAATGGGTTTACTTTCTCTTCAAATAGATTTTGTTTTAAACTATGTTTCCTTATATTTATTAATGTTCATGGTTGTTTAAAAGGTGCATGTTCTTCAGCCACTGTGTATCGCACAAGCTATCTACTATGGTGTTTTCGAATCTGTTGTCACGGTCGCCATGGTCGCCGTGCTTAAGTGATCTGATTGGTCAATATGTGCAGGATGCCGCTGTGTGTCGATGATCGCGATACATTGCCCAATTAGAAAAGCTAGAATCTAAAATGAACATATTATTCATTTAAGCCGACATTACCTCCATCGATAGTGGCAGGGCTCATTCATGAAATGGCGGCCACACCATACGACCTACGTCGCAATAGCTGCTCCCTAAGCATACGCAGCTCGATTTTGTGCTAAAATATAGGAAGGCGACGCGAAGGGCAACGCGACGCGCGACGGGAAGGGCGACGTCGCGTTCTATCTCTTAACATTATAAAAACGCGACGCGTTGCGCGACAGGAAGGGCGACGTCGCCCATCGCGTTGATAAAAGCGACGCGCGACGAAAAGGGCGACGTCGCGGTCGACGTCGCGTTTAAAAAGGTCGACGTCGCGTCGCGTTCTATCTCTTAACATTAGAGACCCTTAGAAAACGCACGGGTACAGAGCCGCATACGCGAGACGGAAAACATGAGCATGACGTCATCACTTCTTGTGGGGTTTTCCAGACACCTGCTCGCTGACGTTCCCGTATATACGCCAACATGGTAGGTACCACGTATGGCAGAAACGTGAGAGTTGACTGGTGGATTTCCCCAGTGTTTAGACTTATTTTTATAACTTTTTCACTAAATTTGATGGAATGGGTATTGAAAAGCACAATTCGATCCCGTATTTGGCATGAAGCCGACAAAATGTTAAAAAATCGTCCCTCGAAACAGGCATGTCTCTCGTATACCTACTGCCACGGAACTGCAGTGCATAGTCCATACTAGAATTATTTGTTTGTGGTGTCTGGTTACTGAATGTGTGTCAGCAGAGACACTATATTATAATTTATTATAGAGTCTCTGGTTTCAGAAATTAAAAATATCACTATAAGAAACAGAACTATCAGGGGCCATATTATCTTCAAATGGTTACTGATAGTGGTGGGTGAGCGAGGGGGGGGGGGGAGGTGTGAGTCTCGTATGATGTGTCGTTCATCATTTGACATCATCAATCTTTTTTAACAGCATATATTGTAGGAATATATCAATGAAATAAACATCAAACAAAATTCTCAAACTACGTATGAACACACATTCGTCCCATATCATAAGTAATGTTGTGATATATGGCCACATGTAACAGGGTAACAAAAGAAATCCTAGCGACAATGAGCAGTTTTGGCAGCTGCGATACCCTACCCTTATGGGTAATAATACAGATGATCATAACATGTGTTATCATACCATCTGGGGGACTAGGTGCCTGTAATAATATCTGAAATATCATTATAAGGAACAGAACTATCAGGGGCCATATTATCTTCACATGGTTAATACTGATAGTGGGTGAGTGAGTGGGGGGGGGGTGGAGTCAAGGTGATGTATATCTTGGGAGCTGCCCCATGCAGCCTTTTTTGTTGTTGCAACAAGTTTTTGCTGTAATATTTCCAAAACGGTTAGACTCATGTACCTGCAGGGCCTGGAGAGTTATGTGAAGGGAAGGGATGGGGGATTGCATCCCTACTGCCAGCCAGGGATGTTAGGCTGGTGCTTTCAACATTTATAATGTTTCATATATTTCCATGCCATTCCAGCTGAAACTGGACACAGATCAACAAAAATATGACTGAACAAGCACGGTTCAACTCCCAGCACCATGATATATAAATCAATCAATCATTTTTTATTTGTACAAACACACATCTTTGTACTCTGGTACATTACAGAAGCAATTTTTATTGTACAAACACAGTTGTAATGCTGATATATCACAGAAATCAATTTAACTACATGCAGCTTGCAGGTATATTGCAATACCATATTCCACACTCGAGTTCATTTTGCATGTGGCTGATCAGGTACAGTTATCACAGTGTCTAGCTTGAATGGCATACCGGTAGTATCTTCCTTTTACCAACATGAAGCTGTAAATTTCATACTTTTTTTTACTTTCATTAAGAATATTGATCAATGAACATCTGAGTGAAATAATTCAGTTTTCCTCTTTTATTTGTCAATCATCCTATCACTAAGATTATCAGTCAATCATTCACGTCACTCATTCAATCATCCTATAGATCCCGGATGATCATATTCCATTACTCAATTATCCCATCAGCCAATTAACAGAGCATTTTCAGACAGCTTTCAGTTTATCAGTTGAATAACTATAACAATGATCTGGTAATGATTGTATTTTTGTCCATCATCAGTTAAGCTTTTTCTTTAATAGGAGGATTTAACTACAAAACGTACAGAGAGTTTCCGGTTTCGAAAAGGGATGCGATCAAAATTATTCAATCAAGTGGCGACCGACGACCCAGAGGGCATGGGAACATCTAGCAAGGGCTGGGACGTTGTTGTGGAAAAACTGAAGGGCAGTGGTCCTGAGTGGGCACTGCTCAGTGTGAGGTGTGCGCGAGAGGCAACAAGGGATGCAGTGCGGGCCTGGATGAAGGCAGATAGAGAGGACAAAGAAAAGTAAGAGTGTTAACCCACAAAATATACATATTAGGCTACACAAGTCCAATTGTATCCCACATCATCATATAGAACTGAATAAGTCTATAAATTCATCATAAATTGAAGAACTATTAAATATATTTATCCATGTTACAGATCATAGGGTTAATACATGTACTTCAAGCACAGATTTATTCACTGTGTACAAGTAGCTAGTGTGGGACTGAATTGATTGAGAATTTCTTTAATGTGGAAAGATTGATATATCATTATGAATTATGAGGGAATATAAATACAAATCATAAACTTAAGTATTCCTACTCTTGACTAAACGTTTTTGAGTGTTACATGCATTTTGAATCATTTTTCAAGTTGATGAACTTCTAAGATTTTGATTTCACAGAACTGGCACTGGAGAAAATGAAACCGACGAAGATGAGTTTTTGCGGGAAATAGCGGACCTGTGGAAGGAACGCCAGATTACAGAAAGAGGTGAAAAGAATAAGAAACCAGAGAAGACTGCCAGGGATGAGGGAATTGCCATCCGGAAAATTGCCACCGAGGGTTTAAAGGCCCGTGCGCCCACAGGTAAACAATCGATTCATTCAAGGGGCACTTCAGGTCTGGTATATCATACAAAATTGGATTGACAGTCCCTGACAGCTACATTCACAAACCATGGTATTGTAACTATTGATACACTGCATATTTATAGATTGTGCCAATTCTTGACTTATTTGTACCATCTTCTTCTGTTTCATTAGATGAAAATGAGAATGCTGATGGGAGTGGAAATGCCAGCTCTGATGGAAAAACGCCAGGTATGTGGCACATTGCCACAATATATATGTCGGAATGCCAAAACATGAGCCATATTAACATGTTATAACATTAGAGTTTTAGTTTTCTGAGATTAGTCATATTGATAATTTAGAAACCTGTATGTACAAAAGGTTAATAACATCTTTGAATCCAGCTTTATTTGTATATTCCACACTAGATGCTCTTATGCACATTGAAGTATTGTAGTGTATTTAAAGGGGAACCCAAATGGCCTAGGATCATTTTGAGGCACGAGTAAGTGCTCATGATTAGAGTACGAGTGAGTTGCCTTTCATCACATGTAAATACTATTGGTGGTTGAAGACAAAATTTGATGCAAATGTGACTTAATTGGTGATGATGCCGAGTGAACTCAAGTTGATGAGCTAACTCTATGCAAGAATATTCACAGAGCTATCAGAACTTTCAAACATATTATTGCTGATTTATAGTATATCACATGTTATCATGGGGTGGTTTATCCAATTGTGTCGTTCACCATTTGACATCATCAGAAATCTTTAAAAGCATATCTTGGCAACCAGTAGGAATATATCAATGAAAAAAAGAACATTTTACCATGGTAACAAATAAGAACGCGACGTCCCGTCGCCGGTGACGCGCGAAGCAAAAATGGCCGAAATAGAACACCATATTGATAGGATATTAATTTAATAAGATTGGTCGGATGGGAAAGAGAAGTAGACGTTAAATATATTAAGCAACGGAGGACATAAGTAAAAATTCCCTAAAACCGGTCTCGATCTTCTCCAATCTCTGTTTCAAGCCAGTCCTTTCGGTTTGTAACTTATTTTCGGCTTGTCGATTTCTACCCTGTTCTTGACGTAAAATAGTTTCCGAATTCTCCATTTGCAGAACCATGTCCAGTGTTCTTTCTGGGCGTTTTTGTCGGGATGGACCGACGTAAAGAGCAGACGATAACCCTATGAGCACCAAACCAGGACGGTAGATACTTCATGTAGGAGGCTATTGTCTGAGTCTTTGTGCAGCTGAAAAGGCTCACGTCTAGACATATTGTTGTCCCCAGACTTGGCTATTGTATGCATTGTCTCGTGATCCTTACATGGAGTATGAACCCACTACGGACCGAGAATTGCGTCGCCCTCATTGTATGATCTACCACAATTGATCACATCGACTGATGAAGCCTCCCTCAACTGAAAGATTTGTCGGTGGCTATGTAATATTATATTGGACTAGTTTTGGAGATCTGGGTCAGGTTGTCATTCTGACAGATGTTGTATCTGTGATGTTTCAAACCGGTTTTGTCAGGACTAGAGAAGAACCCGTCTCATGAACGGAAAACAATGTGTTATGCTTTTCGTCAACTCCGAAACACTGAGTGACCTCCCTTGAACTGTTCAATGTTCTCTGAATCTAACAGTGAGTGGGTGGTGAGGCGAATTTTTCTATTCTTTTTTCTTGTATTCTGGAAGAGCTCGATTTATGATAATGATCTTCTATCGTATCATGCCTTGAACCCAGAGCATTTAATTCCAAAACTATTTCAGCAGCCACCAGGCTGATTTATTTTGACACAAAATCACTTGTACTGCATTTATACCCCTTTTGGCACAGACTTGGGTTCTCTTTTAACAGCACAAACCGCAGCGTCGGTCTCGTAAGCGGTAGGTACTGGGTTCGATCCCAGGCCGGGTCATACTTAAGACTTGAAAATGGAACTTGTTGATTCCTCGCTCACGCTAAGCATTAAGAGGATAGAGCAAGGACTGGTTCACTCGGTGTCAGTATAATGTGACTGAGAGGGGTTTCATTTCAGTGGGACAGCACTATAAAATGGCAGCATTAGATCTGCTCTGTTACAAGTAGGTAATTTTAAACATGAAATGGTGTCACTTTAATAATACTAGTATCCCATTAAATATACGCTACACCGAAGAATTTTAATTAAAACGACGACACCAAGTACGCTATAATTATCGCATATGTAATTTATTTGTTTGTTTTATTCAATTGTTACTTTTATGAAAGCAGCCGTCATTTTTTCACTCGACTTGTGAGAAGAAATCTTCCAATGCACACCTGCACTGGACGGGTGCTGATTTCACATAACCGTGCTAAAAGTATAATAAATGCACCGTTAGCTCGATGCTATAGACACAAGCCTCATAGAATCCAATATAACCAAATAAATAATACCAACGACTCACTAACGACTGTCATTTTCATCGACTCTCTTCGGTCCCATAAAACGATATCGTACGAAAACATTCAAAGAAAGAACGCATTATAGATGAAAGTATGACAAATTGTTATAAAATATATACTGTCTTTGACATTTTCCTTGATTTATAACAGCATGAATACACCCACCAGATCATCATAGGCAGCTCCTATACGGACACGCGTATATCATCGTTTGTAGTACAGAGTCAGTCTAATGCTTTCCCCGCAACAATCCAATTAGACGTAACATTAATTATTAAGTCAATTGAAGGCTGACTTGCGTTGTTTGTCAAAACGAAAGCATCTCTCCTATGTCGTGCTGGAGTTGGAAGGGTAATGTGAATGATGTTGACACACATTGTTTTTAGAGTTATCCGCCCCTGCCTTGTAAGTCTCGTTTGTTAGGAGACAATTGTAACGTGTACGAGCAGGACCAGTCGTGGTGTTTACGAGAAAACGAATCAATAACCGGGATTGCCCACTGACATTCTGGCCGTCACCGTAGTTAGCCCCTTCACTAGTAAAGATCCGGGGATCGAAGAGATGATCACAACCCTACAAGGATGACTGACGCTAATGTAAAGGTCATAATGGTATATTCTGCACAAATAGTATACGCGATTACAGATAATAGCGTAGAACCGCGTGGCTTAGACAGAATGTCTAAGGAGATGTAACATTATACCGCGTGGCTTAGACAGAATATCTAAGGAGATGTAACGTTATGCAGTGGAATGATATTTACATATATGTACAGACACTAGGAGAGTGTATGCAAATAAACTTGATGTTATATGCACCTCATATAAGGAAGCGTGTGCATATAAGCTTGATGTTATATACCAATAAGAGTGTGTGCATATAAGCTTGATGTTATATACCAATAAGAGTGTGTGCATATAAGCTTAATATTATATATAAATAATATCCGAGTGTATGCATATAATTTTACAGTTATATGTAGTGCTTTAAATTGGCATGGGCACGCGATAAGGGCGGCCTGGTTGCTGGCCCTTCTCTTCTGGGTATAAGGGCGGCCTGGCTGCTGGCCCTTCTCTTCCGTCGTTGGAACGCTATGGATGTAACGCTCTCTCAATATATGGCACCCAGTCGTTGCAGCCTCCCCACGGATGTGGCAGCCCGTCGTCTTCTTCACCCCAAGTCGTAGGAACGTTACGCCTGTAACGCTCTCTCAAGAGATGGCACCCAGTCGTTGGAACGTCACGGCTGTAACGCTCTCTCAACATATACCCCCAGTCGTTGGAGCCTCCCCACGGATGTGGCAGCCCGTCGTCTTCTTCACGCCCAAGCTTCCCGCACAGGTAAGTATAGCACGGCGTCTCAACCCTTCCGGCTGCTGCGACCCGTCTATAGGCACGGCCTGTGACTGCACAACCTCACGACGACCCCTTAGGTAAGAACCACGTACAGCTCACCATCCGTGGCCGTCAGGACAACTACTTGGGTATATAGTGTGCTATTATTTCATCTGGTACCGTTATAGCACCATTTCTGTATGTAAACTGTCGATGGCGACCCTCTGCGACCCGGTCGCAAGCCTCTGCGACCTTTTGCGACCTTCTGCGACCTTTTGCGACCCGGTCGCAGATCTGTAGATTTCACGGTTTATCGACGTTTCTCGCGAGAAGAAGTCTGTCTGTGCTGTGCCTTGTCTTTTCTTTACTGTCTGTAACTTGTATCTTGTCTTTGACCCTGTCTGTTCTTTACTGTCTGTAATCTGTGCCTTGGCTTGACTGTACAGTCTGTAAGCTTTGTTATCTCCTTTACACCGGTAAAACGAGCCCGCCTGCACCGTATCTTGTCTTGGCTGTACTGGCCGTAATATCTGTGCTCTCTTTTACATCGGTAAAACGAAGCCCGCCTGTACTGTATCTTGCCTTTGCTGTACTGGCCGTAATATCCGTGGTCTTTATCGCCCACGTACAGCGTCTATACGACCGTCTGCGGGTTGCACGATACGCCGTCGAATAACGGTAGGAGGATTTGCTCTATTATCCCCGTATTTATAGTACAGTTGCATATATTTTCTGAGGATGGAGGGAATCCCTATTTATCGTCATATACCGCTTCACGACCGATAACACCGACACATAAATGATACTGCCCACGTCCCAGTGCCCGGGTTGTACAGTAAAACAGTGCCGACAATCTACTGGTAATGAACTATGTCCTTATTCTACACTGATGTCTGATCATGTTAATTACCGGAATGTGCTACGCGGCAATACATGTCATGTTACAGTCTTATAGAATACCCCCAGCCTATAATAAACACGCCAGTCGGTTCTCCCACTCTGTCGTGTTTCCTATACTATAGTACACCGCGCAAACACGTTTCCACACTGAAAATACAAGCCGGCAAATTCGCATTGGTACTGCGTGTTTTTCACAGGTTGTACTAGACTATAGTACACCGCACAAACACGTTCCCACACTGAAAATGCAAGCCGACAAATTCGCATTGGTTTTCCGTGTTTTTCACAGGTTGTACTCGCTACAGGATCTACAATCTTTTAGACTCCCAGGCCAAAACAATTACATTTGCGACCCGGTCGCAAAGTGCGCCAAAACCAACAATTCAGGCTGTACCTGTGCGTGCTTTCCCTAGAGCTGTCTTTCTGGTCTGAACACCGTTGGAATGTCAGCTCGAGTTTAAATAGGGTGTGCACTCTCCACACCCAAAAAGTCCTCACAGGAGGCTTCCTCACGAACGGAGACGTTTCGCCCACAATGAATTATCGTCTCTCACAGCAAAATTACAGTTCATAGTCCACAAACTAGAATGGCATCCCAATCTAGAACCCGTAGAGAATATTCCACGTAAACGGCAACTCCTATCTTGCTCTGGTAAGCGAGAAATACGGTGGAATCCATTTCCATACACTGCCTTGTTCGCCACGGAAGATACGTGTCAAGGTCGTTCGCCGCATTCCATTCATATCACCCCTGCGGATTCAAACTGTTCTCTACACAAACGGTTAACCGTTACACTGCCCCCGCCTTTCCAAGTCATGACGTCCTCGTCATGGGCGTTCCGGCTCCACAGTAGAGGGTAGTTCTACAGTTTCAGTTGTACAGTTCGAATCAATTTAAACAATCGAACAGTCCTCGCCAATTACGGGCCATCAAGGCCGGCGAAATTTTCAGGTGGCCGCCCTCCGGCGGTCTGGCCGGGCCACCACGACATTAGGTCCAACAGATTTCCTTCACAGAATTACATGGGCGGCTAGCAGAGCCGCCCCACGATATTAGGTCCACTGGGCTGCACGCTCTGCTGGAGGGGTCGGGCTTCCCCCCTCTTACGGTACACGGGCTGGGACACCAGCACGTAGTCGTGCAACCTGCGAGGCTTCACCACTCGCCGACCGCGGGTCGTCGTCGCGTGTGTGGGGGCTGCCTCACCCTCGGCCACTTCCTCGGGCTCGTCCTCCAACTCGCTATCCGGCGTTCCCCGCGGTTCCAACTCAAACTCGGCCTGCCAGGCCGGCTGCCGGATGACGCGTCCACTCCGGCTCGTCTGGGGCTGGCCTATGGGTGGCTGCACGGCTACCGGGTGGCTCAGGGCGTAAGGTTCTGCTTGGCCCGGTTCCGGCCTCTGCGGGTCGCCGCCGTCGTCACTGCCGCTCTCAGACGCCGTATCATCACCCTCTACGTCCAGCCGCGGATAACGCGGTTTGATCCGGTCGACATGCACGACCTGTCGCCTCCCGTCGTCACTCCGGATCCGGTAGGTGACGTCCGACAACGCCGCCTCCACCACAAACGGTCCTAGCCACCGGTCTCGAAGCTTCCGAATCTGCCCTGGCCGGATCACTACTGTGTGCAGATAGACCTGGTCCCCGGGGACGAATCTTTGTGCCTTGGCCTTCAAGTTGTACAGACGCTTCTGCCGTCTCAGGGCCTTCCCACTATTTTCCCTCGCATCCTCGTGGACGTCGACTAAGTGGTCACGAAGGTCCCCGACCCACGGCACTGGCTCCGTTCTCTCACTCGGGGGAGCCCCAACTGTCAGGTGAGCTGGTAGAGTCACCTCGCGGCCAAACGTCATCATATTCGGCGCATACCCCGTAGTCTCGTGTGTTGCTGCACGGTACGCCATCAGCGTCAGTGGAATATAGACATCCCAATCGTCGGGGTGGCGGGCGGCACTAGCATGAAGCATCTGACCCAGTGTCCTGTTGAACCTCTCAACTTGGCAGTTAGACTGCGGATGATACGCCGTCGTTCGCGTCTTCTTCATGCCGAGGATCCGACACATCCCCTCGAACATTTTGCTCTCAAAGTTCCGCCCCTGGTCCGAGTGTATCAGGGAGGGGACACCGAACCGGCTGACGTACAAGTCAATCACAGCCTGGGCCACCGTCTCCGCTTCTTGGCCCGGAAGTGCAGCAGCCTCCACCCACTTCGTGAAATAGTCACAGATGACCACAATATGCAGATTTCCTCTCGTCGTCAGGGAGAGAGGACCCATCAAGTCCACGGCGATACGTTCTCCGGGGCATCCCGTCATCATCCCGCGGTGCTGTCCTCGGGGTTTCTTCCCGGCCTGCTTCCTCCGACTGCACGTGTCGCAGCTCCGGCACCACTGTGGTACGTAACGCTGCAGGCCAACCCAGGCGTACGCTTGTCGCACCTTCTTCAACGTCTTGAACACCCCTAGGTGTGCTCCAGTCGGGCTGTCATGACATTCCTTAAGTATCCTCTTTTGAAGGGCCCTCGGGACCACCAGTAACTTAGCCTTCTCCCGGCCTCGCACGTCATACCAGCGTCGCACCAGGAGGTCCCCTTCCATGGCCAAGGCGTCGTAGGCTCCCCACAGCGCCTTCGTCACCCCGCTGTGTTGACAGACTAGGTCCCACCGAGGTCTGGTACCAGCCTTTACCCACTCAATCACCGGAAGTAGCTCGGGGTCTGCAGCCTGGGCCGCTGCAAAGTCCTCGTTGGGTGGAGATATGGTCACAGCTCGGGCCGCCGCAGTCTCGCCGTCTTCGGTCTCGGAGGAAAGACCACACTGCTTGCACGGACGTCTGCTCATCGCGTCAGCATTCTGATGTTTACGGCCCGGTCGGTGGACGATGTCAAATTGATAGGTCGACAGAGCTTGGATCCACCTTGCGAGTTGGCCCTCCGGCTGTTTGAATCTCATGAGCCACCTCAAGGACCCGTGGTCGGTGCGCAGTAGGAACTTCTTCCCGTAGAGGTAGTGCCGGAACGACTTAACGAAGTAGACCACCGCCAGGAGTTCGCGCCTGGTCACGCAGTAGGCCTTCTCAGCCTTGGTGAGTACCCTGCTGCCATAGGCCACCACTCTCTCCTGTCCGTCGATCTCTTGGAACAGAACGGCTTCGATGCCCCAACCGCTGGCATCCTTGTCCAGGATAAACGGTTTGGACATGTCAGGCATGGCCAGGATGGGCGCCGCTATCATCTTCTCCTTCAGGGTCTCAAATGCGATCTGACAATCGTCGGTCCGCACGAAGCTCTTCTCCTTCTGGGTAAGTCGATGCAGGGGCGCTGCCACGGTTGTAAAGTCTTTGACGAACCTCCGATAATAGCTACACAATCCGAGGAAACTCCGTACCTCGGTCTGGGAGACTGGGGTGGGCCAATCTCTCACAGCCTGGACTTTCTCCGGTTCCGTCTCGATACCAGCGCCGGACACGACGTGTCCCAGGTAGGTGACTTTTCGGGCGCCAAAAACACTTGGAGGGTTTCAACTTAAGCCCGTGAAGCTGTAGTCTCTGGAACACCACCTACAAGTTGGCCAGCATCTCGGTAAACGTCTTCCCGAACACGATGATATCGTCGAGGTAAATGAGGCACGTCTCGTGGTGCAGACCGGCCAATACTGCTTCCATCAGGCGTTCAAAGGTTCCAGGGACGTTGCACAGCCCGAACGGCATAACGCGGAACTGGTACAGGCCTTTCCGGGTAGCAAACGCGGACTTGCATTGATCCTCCGGCGCCAATTCAACTTGCCAGTAGCCGGACATCAAGTCGAGGGTGGACCACTACTGTGCCCCGTTCAGTGCGTCAAGACTGTCATCGATCCTCGGCAGAGGATATGCGTCTTTCTCTGTGACGTCATTCAGGGTCCGGTAATCGACGCAGAATCGAGATTTACCGTCCTTCTTCTTCACCAGGACGACAGGGGCCGACCACGGTCCCTGGGAGGGCTCGACCACACCTCGTCGTAACATCTCGTCAACCTGCTTGTCGATCTCCCATCGGGCATGAAGGGGCGGTTTTCTAGGTGGAATACGAATCGGGGGTGCATTCCCCGTCTTTATTTGATGTTGCACCCTGGTCGTACGCCCAAGGTCATCGTCATCGGCAGCAAACAAACCAGCGTGTCCACTCAGCATTTGTTCAACTTCCCTCAACTGGGCTGCATTCAGGCCGTCCTTGGACTTCTCCAACAGAGGCTGCATATATGCCGGCAGGGTCGTCGTCCGCGCCCTCGGCTCTGTAGGCTCCGCCGGAACATCACCCAGTGTGGACATACTACCACAGAAGGTACCAGCGTGAATGGCTGTGGACTCATCGGAAGCGTTCAGCATACGAATAGGCACACTACCATCGGATGCAACTCGAGAAAATGTTCTCGCCAGGACTAGGCCGGTCTTCTCGGTAAATGCGAGCTCCCCCTCTACTAGTCCAATCTCCCCCGGCGGTGTGTCTTCCACCCTGGCCGGGGCAAGCATCTGGGTTCTAGGCGGTATGGTGATGGTCTCAGCCAGGGCCAAACGATAACAATCGAAACTTCCCACAACCTCGCATTGCAGGTACTTGCCTCCCAGCTTCAATCGATGGCCTCTTGCGTCAAGTATACAGCCGTGGCGATACAGGAAGTCGTATCCCAAGATGGCGTCGATGGACAAATCCCCAACAACCAGCGTGTGCTTCCACACCGTCCCTCGGATCGATATCCTGAAGTCTCCCTCTCCGAGCAAAGGCATATGAGAACCGTCAGCCACCTTGATGGACTGGTACCGGGAGTCTCGAAAGACTGGTTTAACATCTGGGTCAAGCTGTTCCCATATCCGGCGGCTGATCAAGGAGATAGATGCTCCGGAGTCCACACAGCACATCACTTTCACCGGCCCGATGGATGCGGGTAGGTATATCCCCGCTTCTCCCTGGTTATGAAGCGCAGGCTTGGGTCCCTGGGGCTTTGGTGGATTCCCGGACCCGGGCGGTCATCTCGGGGGCGGGGAGGGTGAACGTCTAGGGCACGCCGCCCTAAAATGGCCGTCTTCTCCGCACCTCCAACATCCCCGTCGTGGTTGTCGTCCCGCCCTCTGCCCCCGCCTTGAACTTGAGCGTCCCCGTCCCGGGAAGCGCCTCTTAAATTTTTCCATCAGGGTAGCAATCTCTGCTCGAAGTCGGGCCTGCACGTCCTCATCATCCTCAGGAACGTCAGCCGGGATGTCTTCTCCTGCCGCGGCTCTTGCCGTGGGGTCGGGACGTCGCCGCTGGGCGTCTTGGAAGGCCTCTACTTCCACTGCTGCATGTACTTCAAGATCCTCATGGTACTCATATGAACAGTCACAATCAAAGCGTGACTGAGGTACATCATTTTTAGATGACGACTCTATAACGAATATTATGGATTAAGAATACTGATCAGCGATACGGATTTGATATTTTGGAACATCATGATGTCTTGCCGGCATCATTGAAAACTGTTGACCGCTTCTCTCTTGCAGGAAACAAGCCTATGTTTATGTATACTTTTGTCTTTTTGAATTTGGTGCTAATACTGTTATATGGAAATGGAATAGGTCTTTGGATTATGGACGCGGATATTCTCTAATGGACGACGGATGGATTATGAATGACGGACTAGACGCTTGTAATCGTCTAAGGACTTCGGGCGGCACTGCCAGACTTTAAACCGTAAGTCTTCTCCAATTGCCTCAAAGAATTGGTCACGGGCCAGGGTGTCTGGACCTCATCACCCGCGTCTGGGTAAGCCATCTGGCCAAGTCTCACCAGAGCTTGGCCCAGTTCAGGTAGACCTTCTCCCCTCTGTCGTCGCCTCGACCTAAGCTTGGACTTATACAGCTCTGTTTGGTTAGGCGGAGCGAAGCGTCTCTCCAAGGCATTACGTAGTCAGATGAAGTTTGCCTTCCCTGGTTTCATCTTCA
The DNA here is from genome assembly GCA_036873755.1 of Hanleya hanleyi. Classification (NCBI taxonomy): domain Eukaryota; kingdom Metazoa; phylum Mollusca; class Polyplacophora; order Lepidopleurida; family Hanleyidae; genus Hanleya; species Hanleya hanleyi. The sequence goes on from JAVTVY010024052.1 coordinate 18,882, forward strand.
AACTAGAGAGAACCTGTTGTGCTGGCCCTCGCAGGGAGACGGCCAAGTGTTGTCCCTTCTCTTCCGGTGTCCACCGGTTCAAGGCTGCGCAATGCTCAAAATGTACCAGGTGATCCCTCCAGGCCGTACCCCCATCATATGTCGAAGCCTTAACCCACATCTTACGGGAAGGGGGCATGGTCGTAACGGTGGCCGTCCCACTAGTGTCAGCCGCTGAAAGGCGCACTTCTGCGCGGGAAGTAAACGTGGTTGCCTCTGCCCCCGTTGTCTCAGCCCCGGCGGTGGCGGGATGTCCCCTCTCCTCGGCCGCTGGATGCCGCCCTTCTGCGACCCGGTCGCAAACCGTCTGTTCCTGTATAGGCCGGCCCATGGAGGTTCTGGTAGTACTTTCCCCTTCTATCCTAGGCCTGGAGGTGTATTCTGGGGACCCTACCACCGACTGATTAAACGTCGCCTGCATGGTATGCATCTGTGCCTGTAAACTTTGGAGGCCCTCTAACAGCACTCGATTGGTCGACGAGGTCTCGGTCTCGACGATGGCGGGCGCTGACAGCTCGGACGGTGCTTCTACCGGTCTCACATCTTCTGTCGTCGCCAGCGTCGCAGATCCAGGTGACCTCACCCTCGATCGCCCTCTCCCCTGTAGGATAGCCCGTAGACCCGCTATATCCGGACGTCTCGGTGTGGTCGCTGGAATACTCATGGTTAATGGCGTTGTCGGCACGTCGTTGTCGGTCATCTCTAGTAGTCGGTTGTTCTCTTCTGTTGTAGATCAGGCCAGATCCCCCCGCTGCCACCAGTTTTCTACGTGTAACGTGTAAGAGCAGGACCAGTCGTGGTGTTTACGAGAAAACGAATCGATAACCGCGATTGCCCACTGGCATTCTGGCCGTCACCGTAGTTAGCCCCTTCACTAGTAAAGATCCGGGGATCGAAGAGATGATCACAACCCTACAAGGACGACTGACGCTAATGTAAAGGTCTATTATGGTATATTCTGCACAAATAGTATACGCGATTACAGATAATAGCGTAGAACCGCGTGGCTTAGACAGAATGTCTAAGGAGATGTAACATTATACCGCGTGGCTTAGACAGAATGTCTAAGGAGATGTAACGTTATGCAGTGGAATGATATTTACATATATGTACAGACACTAGGAGAGTGTATGCAAATAAACTTGATGTTATATGCACCTCATATAAGCTGGGACGAATATTAAAGGGATATGAAACGTACCCCAACATCAAAGGCGCCGCCGCGAGCTCACGCTGAATGTATGTCTCGCCTGCCAGGTCTCGCGCTCTACGAGCGTGAGCCTTTGTATCGCCTAGTTTTCGTCACGAATTCATTCCAGATTTTACCAGATTTATAGACGTTCTTCTGCAGCCATTGGCATCAGATTATTTGATCGAGACAGGTACTATTTTGAGAGAAGAAACTTTTGAGGGATTTTCATCGAAAATATGCATATTTTCATGACAACTTTCGACTGCTCTGTGCTGCCAATAACTAGCGGACAGAGCGGGAAGGAAAAACTCATTTTTTCCTTCTTTGTGATCAAACTTCTCATTCACCTCAACCTTTGAAGTATATCTGTACTAGTTTTTACAAAATATGCAAGCATGTCATTGACAGTACGCAAAATGTTTTAATTTTCCATTTTCGTTTTTGTAAATAATTGCTCGTGAAAATCGTAAAAATGCCAAAAACCTAGAATTCTGAACAAATCTCACAATTCTTGTACGTTTTGTGATTGAACTACTCTTTTGGGTCATTTGCTTTTTTAGATTTCTTTTGCCACTCGTTAAGCTGTAAAGGATTTTTTTTGGTCACCAATCTTGACCTAAATTGAGTTGACTGGCGTTCACGTTAATGGAGCCTAGTTGACAAGCACGTGTATTCGCCCAGCATTGACCAGCGAAACAGGGCGGGACTCGCAGCGAAGCACGCGTGACGGTCTTTTGCACACAAAAGCCAATCAGTGACGAGGCGTACTAATTAACCAATCACTAATCACTCATTAACATATCAATTAGCGAGACAAACCCTAGTTCAAAGAGAGGAGCCGCGTTTCATATCCCTCTATACTCGTCCCAGATATAAGGAAGCGTGTGCATATAAGCTTGATGTTATATACCAATAAGAGTGTGTGCATATAAGCTTGATGTTATATACCAATAAGAGTGTGTGCATATAAGCTTGATGTTATATACCAATAAGAGTGTGTGCATATAAGCTTAATATTATATATAAATAATATCCGAGTGTATGCATATAATTTTACAGTTATATGTAGTGCTTTAAATTGGCATGGGCACGCGATAAGGGCGGCCTGGTTGCTGGCCCTTCTCTTCTGGGTATAAGGGCGGCCTGGCTGCTGGCCCTTCTCTTCCGTCGTTGGAACGCTATGGATGTAACGCTCTCTCAATATATGGCACCCAGTCGTTGGAGCCTCCCCACAGATGTGACAGCCCGTCGTCTTCTTCACCCCAAGTCGTAGGAACGTTACGCCTGTAATTACAAGCGTCTAGTCCGTCATTCATAATCCAGCCGTCGTCCATTAGAGAATATCCGCGTCCATAATCCAAAGACCTATTCCATTTCCATATAACAGTATTAGCACCAAATTCAAAAAGACAAAAGTATACATAAACATAGGATTGTTTCCTGCAAGAGAGAAGCGGTCAACAATTTTCAATGATGCCGGCAAGACATCATGATGTTCCAAAATATCAAATCCGTATCGCTGATCAGTATTCTTAATCCATAATATTCGTTATAGAGTCGTCATCTAAAAATGATGTACCTCAGTCACGCTTTGATTGTGACTGTTCATATGAGTACCATGAGGATCTTGAAGTACATGGGCTCATACGGCCCCTAGCCCCGGGTTAAGCGGAATTAGACACATGTTACGAAACGTAGCGCCATAGATCTTGCACGCTACGTTCGTATTTTGCTATCAGCATGCGATATGTATCGCCAAATTTGAGAAACTTTGAGTGGAGGCGCTTGGTAGAATAGCCCTGTTTTATAAGTTTCTGCAACAATGTTTTGTGACGTTGATTAAAATCATCACATTTAACACAGGATCTAGCAAATGCTACTAAGCGAGATATGTATACGCCATATGCAGGTCCCACTGGAATATTACTATCCAGAAAGGGATAGTTTACGATGTCGAAATTGTAATCATCTCTTTTGTCATAAAGTCGACGAGAGAGAATGCCCGCTTCATTTTTATAGAGGTAGAGATCTAAATAAGATGTGCCTGTAGGCTCTCTCAAGAGATGGCACCCAGTCGTTGGAACGTCACGGCTGTAACGCTCTCTCAATATATACCCCCAGTCGTTGGAGCCTCCCCACGGATGTGGCAGCCCGTCGTCTTCTTCACCCCCAAGTCGTCGGAGCCTGACTTTAACTTTTCAGCTCACCAGTCTGCTTCCCGCACAGGTAAGTATAGTACGGCGTCTCAACCCTTCCGGCTGCTGCGACCCGTCTATAGGCACGGCCTGTGACTGCACAACCTCACGACGACCCCTTAGGTAAGAACCACGTACAGCTCACCATCCGTGGCCGTCAGGACAACTACTTGGGTATATAGCGTGCTATTATTTCATCTGGTACCGTTATAGCACCATTTCTGTATGTAAACTGTCGATGGCGACCCTCTGCGACCCGATCGCAAGCCTCTGCGACCTTTTGCGACCTTCTGCGACCTTTTGCGACCCGGTCGCAGGTCTGTAGATTTCACGGTTTATCGACGTTTCTCGGGAGAAGACGTCTGTCTGTGCTGTGCCTTGTCTTTTCTTTACTGTCTGTAACTTGTATCTTGTCTTTGACCCTGTCTGTTCTTTACTGTCTGTAATCTGTGCCTTGGCTTGACTGTACAGTCTGTAAGCTTTGTTATCTCTTTTACACCGGTAAAACGAGCCCGCCTGCACCGTATCTTGTCTTTGCTGTACTGGCTGTAATATCTGTGCTCTCTTTTACATCGGTAAAACGAAGCCCGCCTGTACTGTATCTTGCCTTTGCTGTACTGGCCGTAATATCCGTGGTCTTTATCGCCCACGTACAGCGTCTATACGACCGTCTGCGGGTTGCACGATACGCCGTCGAATAACGGTAGGAGGATTTGCTCTATTATCCCCGTATTTATAGTACAGTTGCATATATTTTCTGAGGATGGAGGGAATCCCTATTTATCGTCATATACCGCTTCACGACCGATAACACCGACACATAAATGATACTGCCCACGTCCCAGTGCCCGGGTTGTACAGTAAAACTGCCGATATCATACAATCTACTGGTAATGAACTATGTCCTTATTCTACACTGATGTCTGATCATGTTAATTACCGGAATGTGCTACGCGGCAATACATGTCATGTTACAGTCTTATAGAATACCCCCAGCCTATAATAAACACGCCAGTCGGTTCTCCCACTCTGTCGTGTTTCCTATACTATAGTACACCGCGCAAACACGTTTCCACACTGAAAATGCAAGCCGGCAAATTCGCATTGGTACTGCGTGTTTTTCACAGGTTGTACTAGACTATAGTACACCGCACAAACACGTTCCCACACTGAAAATGCAAGCCGACAAATTCGCATTGGTTTTCCGTGTTTTTCACAGGTTGTACTCGCTACAGGATCTACAATCTTTTAGACTCCCAGGCCAAAACAATTACATTTGCGACCCGGTCGCAAAGTGCGCGAAAATCAGCAATTCAGGCTGTACCTGTGCGTGCTTTCCCTAGAGCTGTCTTTCTGGTCTGAACACCGTTGGAATGTCAGCTCGAGTTTAAATAGGGTGTGCACTCTCCACACCCAAAAAGTCCTCACAGGAGGCTTCCTCACGAACGGAGACGTTTCGCCCACAATGAATTATCGTCTCTCATAGCAAAATTACAGTTCATAGTCCACAAACTAGAATGGCATCCCAATCTAGAACCCGTAGAGAATATTCCACGTAAACGGCAACTCCTATCTTGCTCTGGTAAGCGAGAAATACGGTGGAATCCATTTCCATACACTGCCTTGTTCGCCACGGAAGATACGTATCAAGGTCGTTCGCCGCATTCCATTCATATCACCCCTGCGGATTCAAACTGTTCTCTACACAAACGGTTAACCGTTACACAATAAAGCCTTGTCCTGTTCTTGAGTTCGAGCGTGAAGCATCGTTTTGTTGTCACTCTATTTTGCCACTAGTTTATGCCAATATACTACAAGAAGATTGTTCGAGAAAACTATAATAGTAACTGGAGTCTTATGTATCGTCACCTTACCTCCCACAATCCTTAGTGGCTTCCGGTAACTCGAATTATATATATGTATAAAGAACGAACGAGTGAATCAGCTTCTTTTCAAAGAGAACCATTGTCGATAACGCTTCGTTTGAAGAGATATGCCTTCAGCCCTTCATCATGAAATCAGTATATCCCCTATTGTCATATATACCTGTTTACCGACGGTTTGGAGGTTACAAACTCTGACGTTGGGAGAATGAGATAAATTATGCTATAGAAAACGAAAATGATCTTACCATTTTCAAGGCGCAATTGTATTTGGGGACGACGGCTGTATTCTCGTTGCCATCCATATATGACGCCTATACTGAAATTCTATCGGGTGTTAAATTCGCATTCTTGGATGGAGAAACCATCGAGATATGGGGCAGCCAAGTCGCAGGTTTTGCCCAAACCATGCACGTTGGGTTAAAAGCATGACATCTGGTATGGACATCCACAAATATGAAATATATTCCCCTCAAAAGCTTCCCTGGCAAACTTTCACACATTCGCCAAGCATGGCCCCAGTAAATATTGTTGTATATGGAGAGAATAACAGTTTCATGCATGTAATGATAGTCCTGTTTTAGAGTTCGCTGCCGTGTTCGAGTTTTCCATCTCGCAAAGTTGAAAGTAGAAAGATGGAAAGCTCTACATCGCTGTAGCATTCGAGTTTTTCATCTCTCAAAGTTGAAAATAGAACGATGGAAATGTGAGCTAGGTATGAATATGGTCTATAGAGTGACCTCCCTTGAACTGTTCAAAGCTCTCTGAATCAAAAGTACAGTTAGAGTTATTATGTCTCCTCCAACTATGTTGGGGGGAGACATCTAGTGTTTGTGCTGTCTGTGTGTCAGTCTGTCCGTCCCCTTTCCTTGTCTGCAAGATATCATGAGAACTACTGGACGGAATTTCACCAAACTTAGATGGAAGCTTCATTGGGATAGCCCGCTCATCTGAATTGGTTTTGGTGAGTGTGCGTGTGTGCGTTCGTGTCCGATGTCCGTCCGTCCGTCCATCTACTTTTACATGTATATATAGGACTTGTCTGCAAGATATCTGGAGTACTACTAGACAGAAGTTCACCAAACTTGGATGGAAGCTTCATTAGGATAGCCGCCTAATCTGATTAGGTTTTGGTGCGTGTGCTTGCGTTCGTCCGTGTCCGGTGTCCGTCCGTCCGTCCATCTACTTGTACATGTATATACAGGCCTCGTCTGCCAGATATCTGGAGAACTGCTAGACAGAAGTTCACCAAACTTGGATGGAACCCCTCCTCTGATTAGATTTTGGTGTGTGTGCGTACATTCGTTCGTGTCTGGTGTCCGTCAGGAATAGGAACCAAACGTCGTGATATGACTGAGATAGTGTTGAAAGCGACGTTAAATCATATTCACTCACTCACTCTACTTGTACATGTATATGCAGACCTTGTCTGCAAGATGTCTAGAGAACTACTGGACGGAATTTTACCGAACTTGGATGGAAGCTTTATTGTGATAGCCTCCTCATCTGATTAGGTTTTGGTGTGTGTTCTAGCGTTCGTTCGTGTCCGTTATCCGTCCGTCTATTTGTACATGTATATACAGGCCTTGTCTGCAAGATATCTGGAGAACTACCCGACGGAATTTCACCAAACTTGGATGGAAGCTTCATTACAATGGGCTCCTCATTTGATTTAGTTTCCGGATGCATGCATGCGTTGTCCGGGTCCGTTGTCCTTTCCGTGCGTCCATCTACTTCTACATGTATAGAGAGGCCTTGTCTGCAAGATATCTGGAGAACTACTGGACAGAACTTCACCAAACTTGGATGGAAGCTTCTCTGAAATGGCCTCTTCATTTTATTAGGATTTGGTATGAATGCATGCGTTTGCCCGTGTCTGGTGTCTGTCCATCTAATTGTGCATGTACATACAAGCCTTGTCTGCAAGATATCTGGAGAACTACTGAGTGGAATTTCACCAAACTTGTATGGAATCTTCATTGGAATGGCCTCCACATCTGATTATGTTTTGGTGTTCGTCCGTCTGTCTACTTGTACATGTATAGGCCTTGTCCTCAAGATATCTGGAGAACTACTGGATGAAATTTCACCAGATGGAAGCTTCATTGGAATGGTCTTGTGATCTAATTAGGATTTGGTGTGAGTGCTTGCGTGGGTCCATGCAAAATGTGCTCCATCGGTCTGTCAAATTTACGTTCCCTCCATATTTTGAAAACTACTGGAGGCAGATGCATGAAACTTCTATACAGTACAGCATGTATTTTACAGGTGTGCCTCTTGTATGTTTTGCATCTTTCCTATAATGTGACCAGTTTAGAAATGATTGATGCTTCACAATTGCCTATATCTCACAGTGATTGGGCGCTATAGGTGTCGGAAATCCACCCATTGCTACATAAATCCCGACTCCTCACTGGTTCCCCTTTTTCCAGGTTAAAGGTATAGGGGACGCCCCATCGCTTTTCACCTTTGGGGTGCCAGGGGGCGCCACCAGCTCAAGGTCACGTGGAGGTCAAAAGTAGTTCCGGCAACCTGTAACCTTTGTATTCCTCCGCGGACAGAACGTAGTCCCATGTCAACCAAGTGACTTCCAATGTTAATGTATACGGGGAATGCCTAAAAAGACAGGGATGGGTCCCTAGTGGACCGAATGGGTCGAGTGAGGTGTCAAAGTGAAGCGCTCCTCTAGGGCCATTCAGTCATGGGTGGGTGCATGTAAAATTAGGATTTTTTCCCGAAACTATAAGAAGCGGAACACGGACTTTACCCCTAAACTAGGGGAAAACCCCTATCAACTCCAGCCAAAAGGGCTAATATCGGTCTCCGGGCTTATCGGGGCCTGCCTATCAAGTCAATGCGGTGGGTGCATGTAAAATTAGGATTTGTCCCCGAAAATATAAAAAGCGGAACACGGACTTTACCCCTAAAATAGGGGAAAACCCCTATGTCACAACAAACTTGACTCATATTATATTCCTTATCTACACAAAAATATATCAAGATTAATCTTCACTGATCAAAACGCTACTAATAAATGATAGCACTTGTGAATTAAGAAGTCAGCGGTCGATTTTGCATTTCTGATTTTTGTTTGACAGAAAAATTATACGCGCCACAACACATGGGTTTCCTGGATGTTCAACCTCTTGTGTTTTAAGAACGTAACCCAAAATCACCGTTTCTTCTGTTTGTTTATGAATTGTTTGTTCTCGACGTGACCTACGTGCATGTACAGCACTCAAGTTCCTTTATAGGACGAAGGCTGGTCCATCAAGCAACGCCCGTCCCAAGTACAGAATGAGGAATTGGCTTTCTTTCTGTGCCAGCAAATATTAATATATAAACGTTTTTCTTTTCTCAACATATTCAACAGATTTTTTAATCCCAAAAATATCTTAACTTTTGTCGGAAAAACCTCCGACATTTGAACCGATGATTATACTCGGATTTGACATGGGATCATCCAGTAATGCGAACATATACTATTGTAATCAGGGGTTTCATGGCTGATTGTCGATTTGGAATCAATCATATTTCTAGATGCGTGGCCTTTAAAACGAAAATTCCACTGAATTACACTACCCTGTGGGCTTAAACTTGATGAAAATACACACATGTGCAGAGCTCGACCATTGAGGTTTTATCAACAGCCTTTTGGCAACGATTTGGTGTAAGACTCACGAAATATAATTGATAAAGGATCTGCTGCAAGTTGTATTGTCAGTCTTTTGTCCAGGATATTACCTTTTCAATGGCAGGTCTTACACCAAAGCCTTGCCAGCTTTTCACTCACACGGAACGATCCGCTTCCACGAAAATTTCAGCAAATGTTTCAAATTTTTCATGCCCGAAAATGGCATTGTGTTTAAGGGCTTAAGAGTATATTTTCCTTATGTAGTAACTTACAGTTTATCTTCTGGAGTTAAATATCGCTGTTATGAGATGGGGCCGTCTGGCAGACAACCAGCAAGGGGAAGTTCCAGAGGTTCCGCTTTGACCCTTGAGTTGCCGCTCCGGCACGAAGCCTATGCTGGTTGTTTGTTTTTTTTAAGCAAAAACGTACGTCTCCACCAACCTCCCACCTTGCCTTGAGTGGGCACATTATTTAAGAGAAAGTGCTATAAAATGAATGTAGCAATAAGTATCCTAAACAAAGCTGCGCATCTGAAAATATTAATTGCGAAGAGGCGATTTTCGTTGTTGCAGTATAGCCCATAGTAGTAGGTAGCAATGATTTCGAGTCAGGTTTTCCAGGGAGGTAACTCTTGGTTCCCCTTTTTCCAGGTTAAAGGTATAGGGGACGCCCCATCGCCTTTCACCTCTGGGGCGGCAGGGGGCGCCACCAGCTCAAGGTCACGTGGAGGTCAAAAGTAGTTCCGGCAACCTGTAACCTTTGTATTCCTCCGCCGACAGAACGTAGTCACATGTCAACCAAGTGACTTCCAATGTTAATGTATACGGGGAATGCCTAAAAAGAGTATGAGAATAGACGTTTTGTGACAGGGGTGGGTCCCTAGTGGACCGAATGGGTCGAGTGAGATGTCAAAGTGAAGCGCTCCTCTAGGGCCATTCAGTAATGGGTGGGTGCATGTGAAATTAGGATTTTTCCCCGAAACTATAAAAAGCGGAACACGGACTTTACCCCTAAACTAGGGGAAAACCCCTATCAACTCTAGCCAAAAGGGCTAATATCGGTCTCCGGGCTTATCGGGGCCTGCCTATCAAGTCAATGGGGTGGGTGCATGTAAAATTAGGATTTATCCCCGAAAATATAAAAAGCGGAACACGGACTTTACCCCTAAACTAGGGGAAAACCCCTATCAACTCTAGCCAAAAGGGCTAATATCTTGCCCCGGGCTTATCGGGGCCTGCCTATCAAGTCAATGGGGTGGGTGCATGTAAAATTAGGATTTGTCTCCGAAAATATAAATAGCGGAACACGGACTTTACCCCTAAAATAGGGGAAAACCCCTATCAACTCTAGGTAAAAGGGCTAATATCGGTCCCCGGGCTTATCGGGGCCTGCCTATCAAGTCAATGGGGTGGGTGCATGTAAAATTAGGATTTTTTCCGAAAATATAAAAAGCGGAACACGGACTTTACTCCCTACAATAGGGGTCTGTATTACACAATATAAGGGAAAATGCCTGTATGGGGTATGGGTATGGTCAATTTTTTTCGTGGGCTTTACTATGGGTTGTGGGGTCTCGTTTTTCTCGTCTCGCCAAGAAAAACACAATGGGAGGGGCCCCGGAGCGAAGCGGTGAAATTTTTGGAAAAAGTCACCGAGGTCTGTATATAGGCCTATAGGCTGGCTATATCGTCAGTTCAAAACAGTTTAGTGTTTGCTCTGACCTATAACCACACACGGACCATTGGGATGAATTTTATTCGGCCTTGTTATACGATAGGTGGTTATCAAATGAGCAATGGTAACCGGTTGTATAATTAAAAACAAAGTGAGCCTATGTATGGTTTTTCGATCTCTAGTTTTCAATTACGATTTGAAGCAATAATTATCCTTTCCTTTTCATTATATTCACCACCTGATGGGATAGGCTATTATCTCAAAACTAGAACATCTCATGTCAGTTCTTCGGGGAGAAAATCGCTCTTATTCATACAACATCTGTTGTATGAGTTTTCTTGTTAGTTATGACTTTTCTTCCTTAATCCGGCATCAAACGTCCTGTAAAATGTATTATTTCTGCGATGCTCATGCCTTGGCAGGGCAGAATAGTGTCCAAATAGTCAAACAAGTGTTTGGGCGTTAGGCTTTTGGGGCAGTTTTCTGACGTATAAAATTAACAGCGTTCATAATTTGAAATCCACCAACATTAGGTTGTTGTTGTACTGTTACGTAATCATTATGCAAAGCCCAACAACGAGGTTTGCCCAACCTCCAAACAGGGTTATCTCCCCTTCTGCCAGTCGATCGACTGGCAGAATGGGAGATAACCCTGTTTGGAGGTTGAGGTTTGCCATGTCGGAATTGGAGATTTCACATAATATCTCGTGTTGCAGTAAACTGATGCAGTAGTTGATAGCACCATATTTATAGAAATTAAATCTAATCACATATGCAGTCTTTCAATGGTACAAGTAACATGGAATGCTACTGATTAGCATGTGATTTCTATTTCATCATTGTCGATATATATAGTTGATAACTGATCGATGCCCAGTAATTTGCCGATACTTATTTGCACTGGATTTCTATTTCATTATATGGATTTGAGAGTTCAGTCATGTTGCAGTATATTTGCTAATAATACACTGATTTATAGTTGATTTCTAGACCACTAGGTCTGGTGGTGGTTGGTGGTGACTAGGGCATTAGGAACATGTATCGCTTTGGATCGTACGGCATGACTGATAATAAAATCAGAGGCATGTTACTTGACTAGGCCCGGGAGTAGTAATATAAGGCTAAATTGAGGTCCCTTGACCTTTGTGCCCTTAAAGTCGTGACCGGAACCGGAAGTGACCTTTGAGCCCTGCGCATGCGCGCAATACCGGATAAAAATGATGCACAGGATCAAAGGTCACTTCCGGTCACGTAACCGGAACCGGAAGTGACGTCTCGACTTTAAGTGCATAAAGGTCAAGATACCTCAATTTCCTCTTTTACTTGGAGCAGATCACGAAACCTGGCCATTAATACAAGGGTCAACGACCGTGTGCGATATTTATGCACGTCATTCTCCGTGAATCGGTCATGCAAATTTCCGAGGTCAATGCAACTTTCAAGAGGCGTCTACGGGCCCTTTATACGGCTATGGTTTAGGCCCATTCCGGCGCAGTGGACAATGTTTAACCTAATGGGAAACCCACTCATGGACATTTGCGGTATGGGGTGTAATCCCTTCTTTTTTTCATCTCGAGCTTTAGAACACGATGGGAGGGGTCTCGAGGCTAAGCCTTGAACTTCTGTGAAAAGTTACCGTGCGCAGGCGCACTGGGCAAGTAGCGCTGGGGTGGACGTTTTGAGGTCTAAGTGGACCCCTAGTGGTCCGATTGGGTCGCATGAAGGGTCATCGTGAAAAATTCGTGGGGGACCATCCGATTGGACTGGTGTGTCGTCCATTTTTAGCATTCTGCGAATGCGCAGACAGGGAATTGTGGGAAAAGGGCATTGGAAGGGACGTTTTTGATCGAGGTAGACTCATACTTGTTCGAATGGGTCGTGAGAGATAGCAGTGTGAGACACTCGTGGGGGAGCGTCCAAATGGATGCGTGTGGGGTGGGAATATCGTCATGCGCAGTAGAAACACGACATGGGAATGGACGTTTTGACGTTGAGATAGACCCATAGTGGTCCGATTGGCCGGTATGAGGCCTTATTTTGAAGTTCTGTTGGGGTATTGTCGGATTAGACTTATGTCTAATCCGGTTTTCTCATTCTGCGCATGCGCAGTCTGGCCGTAGTATATAAAGCAGGCATTTTGGGGTGCGTGGTGGTATGTTTGAGCGATTGAGGAACCATTCTTGGTCCAAATGCGTCGTGTGGGGTGTCAAAGTGAAGCCCTCGGTGTGTAGGCTACGACTTGAGGGGTGTCCATGACATCTGTGGGGTCATCAGTACGAGTAGTATAGCGAAAGCGGCCATTTAAGGGGTGCAATGGAGTGCGTTTGGAGGAGATAAAGGTCTTTTTTCATGCGGCTACCTGGTAGAGTGTGTGCGTGTGAATGCGTGTGCGTGTGAGTGTGTGAGTGAGAGTGAGTGAGGCGTTGTGAGTGGGGCGTGCCCAACACCCGTCTTAACGCATTGACGCACTAACGATGGTGAGTGAGTGAGCGACTGAGCGAGTGAGTTAGTGAGAGTGAGTTGCCATGATGTGGACAGATGAGAGAACAACTACAGCAAGGATGACCTGTCAATCATTTTACTATCCCCAACAGCACATCACACCCACGCTGGGGGAGGTGCGTTGGATATGTTTACAATTCTCGTAGGCTCTTGTCCAATCAGAATCCGCCATTTCAGAAAGTTCAATTTTCGGTCATGTTCGCTCTGATCCGTTTGTCCTATGCGCCTTCGGGCAGTCCGGAATACCGGAGCTCCGAGCTCTTACTTCTCCCAAGGAAGGGAGGGAGATGGAAGGGCTCCTCGACATTGAGATCAATCTCCATCAGCCCTTCAATTCGGGGCGGCGGATCGACCTCCATGGGTATATTTCAGTTCCCATGGAAATGCATCCTCGAATGGAAGATCGACCGGAATATCGACCGGATATTTCAGTTCCCATGGAAATGCGTCCTCGAATGGAAGATTCGAGGATGCATTTCCTTGGGAACTGAAATATCCGGTCTCGCGAGTCGCAAGCTTGATCCTTGTATGACACTCAGGTGACGTCTCAATTGACTGGGATGCTTAAATACTATCACACACTCTGCACATGTATGCGTGGGTACTTCATGGCGTGCACGGGTTTACAATTCTCGTATGCTCTCGTCCGATCAGAAGCCGGTGTAACCTAAGCGTCGTCGGGCAGTCCAGGGTATCGTTGAGGCAGAATGTCCTGAAACAGTTGTTTGCGCATTGTGATCGCATTTTTCAGGGCCTCGGTTGGTGGTAACCCCATATCCTCTTCCAAGTGACGCTTGGTCTTCATGATGGATCTGTGCGTGGGGTCTTCTTTCATTTCAAGCGGGATGGCTGTTTTCCTGATGTTCGGGCGAATATGGATGTACGCCTGTTGTAAGTTATCCTGTCCGGCGTCTTCGATTACCGCAGCATGGGTATTAATAGATACATGCACAATAAGATCCAAGAGGGTAGGTTCTTCCTCACTTCCCTAGGACGTAGGATGACTATCTGAGGTCAAGCTATCCGTGTCAGTAAATAGACTCTCAGCAGTGTCATGATTGGACGATAATGAAAGAGAAGAGCGACTGGACGTTTTCTCTCGCTTTCTGTCGTCACCAGCATCATGACGTGTATTTCTCTGTGTGTTTTGTATTTGGGATATGTTTACTTGAAGACTGTTGGCAATCTGAACGAGAAGGTGTATGTTTTTATTCATCTGATGTATGTTGATGAAGGTTGTCGCTGGCTCAGTGGCGTACCCAGCCATGTACAAACAGGGGAGGGAATGCGACTATCCCAGGACATAGGGCGAGGGTCCAGGGGCGCAGGCGCGATCTGAGTTCCCTTATATGTGTTGTAATTTATCAGACTGACTTTTATCTATAGATTGACGACAAATAATAGAAAGGAACAGTATCATTTCATACCTTTCAAGTATGAAAAGGGTACGTCACGTTCACTTAGTAAAATACATCTAACTATGTTGATATATACATGATGATTGTCGAGGTAGCCATTCCCATCCGACCATTGCTCTGTTGGACATACTCAACCTTCACCTTTGTATTCTTCAAAGAACACCCGAATGTATAGGTTGTATAGGCCGCTTGACATTGTTCGGGCATTGAATGTAAAGTATTAATTCAATATTCAGTACTAAAGCTGGTGATATTTCGCTTGCGGGGTTTAGCGCATACTCAACTCTCCCTCCGGCATCGAAGAGCGGTATGCAGTGTAGAATAGCAGAACTATCAAACACAAACCAGATGACGTCATAGTTCTTCTGCGTAAAACAAGCGCATGTGCGAAGTCATTCGCAACTTCTCGGGGATCTCCGGTTTGAGATGTCCCTCGAAGGCCATTGACGCCATATTGGACTAGAGCGTGGTCACGTGTGTTTCGGTGTCAGGGAACTGTCAGTGACGTCACGGAAATTATATCTTGCCAATACGTGGCGTGTGTACCATTTAAACTGATGGTTTTCTATTGAAACGTGCTTCGAATGAAAAGAATAAACAGTTTTTAGAATATCTGACGTAAATCAGAGACTCGCAGGGAAATATTTGCTGGTCGGGGATTAAGGCTTCCGCGAGAGTGATTGGGCTTCGGAGCCACGTCACATCTGGAGATTCATAGGAAATTCATGTTGTCGTCCCCCGAGCGTAGAATCAGTCCCCTTCGTAGATTTCCGCTCGGGAGTTCCGAATGGTGCGAAGTATGAATAGACTTTAAGCACAGTCTCTTTTAGAGTGATTCGGTGGCCGAATGGTTAGAGAGGTTCGGCTATTCTCACTATAAAGTTCGTGAGTTCGATATCACCCAGGGACAGACTGAAGACGCAGCCTGTTAGCTGGAAAATGAGTGCTGAGGTCTGCAGGTATGAAAGCATACTAAAATGGGGTAAGAAACTGCTACAACAGTCTGTTACTTATTCAGTACTAAAACGGAGGAGAATTCGCTTCCTGGGTTTACCGCATACCCAATACTCCCTCTGGCACTGAAGAGCGGTATGCAGGGGAGAAGAGCAGGAACTATCAATCACAAACCAGGTGACGTCATAGTTCTTCTAGTAAAACAAGCGCATGTGCGAAGCATACGCGAAGAATGACTAGATTTTAAACACAGTATCTTGTAGAGTGATTCGGTGGCCGAGTGGGTTAGAGAGGTTCGGCTGTCAGCACGAGGGTCGTGTGTTCGCCCCCACTCAGGACAGACTATAGTAGCAGACTGTTAGCTGGAAATGGAGTGCTATGAGGTATAATATGATCTGCGACGTTTGACTGGTCATACGGGTTTTCAACCTCCCCACAGCGCATGCTCCATTTCGCAGGCTCCAATAACATCCCTGCCTCCAATAGCGGAAGTTGACCTTTACTACGTTGCTATGACGTATAGGGGAAACCAACCAACGCACGGTTCAGTTTGAATCCGACCAAACAACTCCTTTAGTGTTGCACATGAGCGAACTACTTTTCATATGCTCTGTCCAGATAAACAGGGAAAATTATCTCCAGATAATTCTTTTTAACGCTAGGTCAACGGAGGTATTATGCAGACTTGAAAAGTAATCAAAATTTTCGTTAAACATCTATTTTACTATATATGATGTCACTGCCGGCGATGTGCGCGAAGGCCCCGAATCCGGTCCAAAAATCTGACTGGTGGCTGGGGTGTTATTAGACCCCCAGCGAGGTGGCTGACGGGTTTTATGTAGATGGCGCTGCGACAAAAATCCTGTTGTCATCCGGGCTCTATCCCATAAGGTAAAGCATTAAACAACAACAATGGCAGCATTAGCAGCGTTTCTTCTACTGCTATCGGGTGATGTGAAATCATTTCCTCATAATCGTCTCGGAGTGTAAAGAAAGGTCCACAGATCTGTCAAAAGCCATCGACACAATAATTTACAATTGGTCTCCATGTTATTAGCTACACTGCCTGGAGCACAACTACGTCACAGGAATAATGTCAGGTGATATTTCAAGGATTTTCATTGGCTAACGGCTCTCAGGGATGTTATAATGGCAACCTCCACGGATTCTTGATCTGGGCAATAGCTCTGATGTTCAAAACATTCTCATTCATTCGGATTTACTAGAAAAGCTGATTTGTTTTGTTTTTCGAATACTGATGATATAGTTCTTTCGATATTAGTATGCATCGCCTTAGGGTTTTCTATTCCTTTAAGATTTTTCAGAGATCCTTTTTATCGAGCCACTACTTTGGAAGATCTTTTTTGTCGGGTGAGGGAGGATTGCATATTGGGTTATTTGAGAGAAATCGGTTTGTTTACATAAATTTTAATGGGTGTATGTTTTAATGTATGTTTTTATTTTATTGTGTTTATGTTTTTATTTTTAATGTGTGTATGATTACTAAGGTATTGGCTTGAGTACTTGGAATTTTGTTTGATCGTCGCTATATAGCAGCAGTATTGCTGAACGTGACATTAAACTTTAATTCTCTCTCTCTCTCTGCTCACAGGAGAGCGTACAACTATATTCAACTATAAAAATATTTTGTATGTGATAACAGTTCTGGAAAAGGTCTATTCTATACATTTGGTTTCTTAACACATATATCATTTCATTGTATATCACAGTAACTTCTTATGTCATGCTATGCTGTGAAGTAATACTTGCCACGACATCGACTGGGGAGCGGTCATCGATCAGTCTTTTTCTGTTAGACCTAATTCAGCGAAAGAAACGATTCCCATTTCTTCTGTAACAGTTTGTCATGATTTGACAGTATCAATAGTCTGACCTTGCCAACAAGACGATATCCTATTTCACAGTTTGGAGAGAATTTATATTCTAATTTCTCATCCCACACATCTTCATTTAACAACTGGGACGCCTTTAAGGCTTGTTCAATAGTTCCCGGAAAATACTCGTGAAAAATTATTGTTTCAGTCAACTAGGTTTACCCTGTATGCGCTATCTGGCCTGAGCAATTTTGGACCTGTCCAGGTCGGGGGAGGGGGGCATTTCGGTGCCTCCTGAATATTTTTCTTACCTCTGGCGCTAGGGACCTGAAACTTGTCACACTATACCCTTACGTCGGGCTCTACCAGAAAATGTAAAAATATCTAAGATGGCCGCCATGATGACGTCATTTCAAAAAAGGCATTTGGGAGAGATTTTTAGGTCGGATTTTTCTACTGTTTTATTTATGCGTTTTCTTCGAATAATAAATTGGATGATAAATTAGTAAATAATAATCAATAAAATAGCTTTTGTCCATTTTTCCTCTCCGAAAAGCAGGAATTTTGAAGAAAACTGACGAAAACATCACTTTTCTGGTACCCCACATGGTCGCCATTTTGAATTTAATTAGGTCACGGTATCTTTATTCGCTGAATTGACAAGATTATGGATGAAGTCAAGGAGGATTTAGATAAAAATGCCGGCGAGACCAATGGTGCATAGTATACACACCATGATGTGACAATAATATTCTACAATGACTGCGCCATCAAAGGTGAACTGAAAAGCTTTCCAATGTTCTGTTAAAATGTCATAAAACAAGAACTTCTATAGTTGTTACAAATATGTGTGGTAATAGTTCTGTGGGTTA
Source organism: Hanleya hanleyi (assembly GCA_036873755.1). NCBI lineage: Eukaryota > Metazoa > Mollusca > Polyplacophora > Lepidopleurida > Hanleyidae > Hanleya > Hanleya hanleyi. The sequence goes on from JAVTVY010024052.1 coordinate 37,080, forward strand.
TTGTTTTATTTTGGGTATATGAGCAGTCAAAACTTATACCACCAGAAAACGAGAGCCAAAACTTTTAAAAACGTCATCGCTTGCCTCTCGTTGTTTTTGGAACGTCATGACGTTATGGTGGTCCTCGCTCATTCATCCGACGTAGCATGACGTCACATTTAAATAAAACTTGAATGAAGGAGACCGCTATAACGTCATAACGTTCTACAAACCAAGAGAGACAAGCGATGCAAGTTTTCAAGGCGGATTTATAACAGGATAACTTAAATATTGTTATTAGTACAATTTTGCAAAATATATTTGCCCCAAAAACGTTTAAAAGTTATGTCACATAAGACAAGATATATATAAGCAACAGTTTATCTAAGCAACAGTTTAGATAAAATTAAAAGCTTTGCATTTCACCTTTAAAGTTAAAAGTCAGCTTCCCACTGTCGCTTTGGCGCCCTCTATCTGAAGACCGAATCCTTTACGAATTCCCCTTCATTTTAGATTTTTTCCTGGGAGACATATTGAATGATGTGTTTGCTGTCTCCTTATCTCTTTCCACGATCAGAGTTGAATGACGTCTTCGTTCATACGTTTTTTTTCTCGTGTAATCGAGTCGTATTTGTGTGATAGTGGTCACCCGGGAGATACCCGGACCCGACATGATCATACGTTGTCCGGGGCATATTCCAGATTACCGAACCAGTTCCGGATGGACAATTACCGTGAATCAGGACCTCCACAGTTCTCGTCGTTTGTAAGATTATACTCTAGATTGATTTATAGCCACATGAACGTAATCTGACGGGCTCTACTCGGACCTTGTGATTAAGTCATTCATTTTGGTGACATGCAGCAGTTCAACAAACTCCAAGGGAGACAACGAAGGCATTACTGCCATGACTCTAAACCAAGCTTCAATAAAGTGAGCAGAATTTTTTTTATAAGGCCACTAACTTAACATCCATGGAATAATAGAACTTGAATTCATATATCAGAGTTCAAGGGAACCCTTTTCCTAAAATTCCTGCAGTGACGATTCAATTTCATTTGCCGCAGCATCACAGTATATCATTTCAAGACCTGAACGTTCCCTCGAATTACGGGAATGAGCTGACAAGAGTAGGCACAGCGAGTTATTCCCCCTCTTTCGAAAATTTCATTGGACGTTATGCGAATAGATGATGATCCTATTTCCTAACACCTCAATCACCCGTCCAGAATTCCAGGATTTCTGCGAAACACAGGGGACAAACTGCACTGTTACCCAATCGGAAAGTCCACCAGCGAGCAGGGGTGAAGTCAAGTTAAAAGAACCTCTTGACCCGTTGTCTATTTATGTATTTTTGTTTGTTTATCTTGCAATTGTGCCTAATATTGGTTATTTTTGTTATTATTATTTATTCTGGCTGATGTATATCATTAACGACTACCCAATTATAGCAGCAACTGAAACGTTTTTTTGCAATGTAAACTTCTATCTGCCATGTTGAGTGTTAAGTTCACTGTCTTCATATCCCTAATTAAACGCAATATATAAAGGTGGCGGGAAAAGTTGCCGACGTACTGACAAGAAGTCATATGACTCCACAGGCCAATATTCTGACTGCATATCTAAAAACATCACAAGAACCAAAGAGAGGGCCAAGGCCCTGATTGCCATCGTTTTTTGAGCCTACTGGACAACCTCCAAACAGGGTTATCTCCTCTTATGCTATGTCGATCGAGTCTGTCTTCAGACAATTACTCAAACTCCAAGCAGGAGTAATCTGTCCATATGTCTGTTATTCATATAGCCTACAACCAGAACATCATTTCACAAACGTACATTTACCAGGTCAATTCAAATCGGCCAACTGACTATCGGATACATTCGATAAAATGGTATTTGGTTCCAACCTGCTATATAGATGTGTATGACGTGATTTCTATTGAAAACGGTTTTGTTTTGTTCAAAAAATCAAATTCCATTTGCTCTATAACAAGGCAGACTACCTTTCGATAACAAATGATGGGTTTGTTTACGCCTGAGGAATTAGGCCCAATATAGTGCAGCCTGATATCTTGTTAGTTTAGGCCGCTCCCCGCAGTCATTTGTCCGAATAGACCTGAGCGGAGAGTGCCAAAAGATGTTTTCGTGCCCAAAAATAATAAATATAATGAGCTATAATTCGTTCCATCCTTCTTTAGTGTCCGTGTAAATTATATATGTATTGAGACACGATAAACTTGAAAGACTTTCGTATTACTTTGAAAGAAAATGGTACGATAAGGCGAGATTATGGCCTTTACGCGATGCAGTTGAAATCGAAATAGTAAAATGTCCTAAAAACAATTTTGTTTAACGTAATGGCAAGAGAAAATATGTGAAATTCTAGCTCAACTGCGTTATGATAATAGTTATAACATGAAATTGAAGAAATTGATGTTGTGGTAAAAATAAGCACTGCAAAAGATGGCAATGGTGGCAATGATGAAGCTTATGCCAAATTAAGAGAGTACTCAAGGCTGTACCCGACTTGATTCGGGGCCCTATTCAGATGGTCAAGGTATTTGGAGGAACAACTGTCCCATCTAGTACTAGCATGTCTGAAATTAATGTTGAAATATTGAGGAACATCACTTGGAAGAAGGTATGGGAAATGCCTTGTACCAGAGAAAAGAACAAACCTATACAATTCATCACCACAGTGAAAAATTATGATCAAGTGGGCTTTCGTCCATGTGTTTCGGATTGCATGAATGCGCTGAGGCAGAAAAAAAGGAAACAATCACAAAGACACTCTGCAATCCGCTGAGAAGCAATCACTTCCGTGAAGATAGTCTGCAAAAATTATGACTGATGGTGATAGACCATGGTATGGTCCAGGATTTAGTTCCACATCATTGGAAAGAATTAAACTAGTATATGCAGTGTTACAGGTTCTGGTTCTGTGTTGCCAACCGATTTGACCAGTTGCGCCAGTGTATCTTGATCTGAATGTTAGTTTAACACAGTAACCATTGGAAACATCTGCAGACTGGAGGAAAATACACAAAAATAAAGTGAAGAAATAGGTGAAATGTCTCAAATTTTTAATTTTCAGCTTTCTGGTATAAAATTGTTTTTAGTGTGTTCACTACAGGAGCGAAAGTCCCCACTATAATCTATACATTGCATAAAATCAATGCCCATGTTTGACAATCTAAAACTTATTTTGCCTCTGCCAGCTTTGAATTTTGAGGCAAAATATCTGTGCTGAAGACTATGACGAAAGTTAAATATGTGTTTATCAAGATAATTATACTATCAAAAAAATCAATGTCTGGTGAGAATCTCTCTACTTTAGTAAACAGTATCGGGCCACAGTATCATCAATTAAAAAAATATTTTCAAGTCAGCAAACCAAACCCCAATGATCATCTCCAAGATTCCAATAATCAGTTTCAATGTCCAAGATATCACACCAAGTCAATTTTATTTCAATCTCCAAGATGTCTCCAAGTTAAAAAAAAAAAATAATCAGCTTCAAGCAATAAATCGAAAACGACGTCTGGTCAGGCGGAAATCATGCAAATGTTGGGGTTGTCCAACTTGTTGTTGTTCCTCTCCCTATCCGTTACCACTGTTGTGTTGTTATTGTAATTTCGGTCGACGCTAAATTCCTGACGTTCAAACGATCGAATCGTGGTCTTCGACTATGAAAATGGCATATATCATAAAATATAACTACAGCAAATCAAGGTAAAACAAAACAAAGTGAGACCAAAATTGTTGTTGTGGAAGAAAATGACGTCTGAGGAAATCGTATCGACTGGTTGCCTCCTTATGTATTCCTTCCTGTATGGAATACCAAGGGAGGCAACCACTCTAATGTCGCAGTCTGACATTTTGAGTTATTTGTTTTAACACGATTAGAAGTGTTGTGGAGTTTGAAACCAAGGAACGAACTATTTTCTCGACTTTTCTCTGTTTCTGACTTGTATCAACGATTGCAAAGTGTTCCTCGCACCAAAGAAACAACATTCGAAGGATACAATCTTAAGTGATGCTCCATGGTCGTAATTCCTGTCTGCCAGAAGAGGATAGAATGAAAGCCTGCAGTAGTTCATTTTTATCGAAAACAACACAGAACTATTTTGTAGTCACAAACTACGATCACAATGATTTGTATAGAGGACAAGCCTCCGGTACGAAATATCCACCAGCAGGATCACACTATATACAACCAACAAGAAAACTTATTGATGCAGATGCATCAATGCCGGCGGAAACGTTTGTAGCTTATAATCTGCGTATTACAAGCCGATTACGTATGCAACTGGTGAATACAGGTCACGATGTACCATTATGGTTAAAAAAGGTCGATTTGTTTGTTTTCATTAAAGGTTTGACTAATGTAGTTCGCGCAAGGACCCATCTGGAAAGTGTGGGGTTAGCCGGAGTTAAGTGCTTGCTGGGAAAATGTGCACATGAACCGCATGTCAAACTAGACTTTGAAAGTAATGTTCTCTGGTTGACGTATTAAGTCACTTCACATAGCCTGATGTAAGAGTTCGCGCTGTGGCATTATATGGGACCCATCATCAAGCCACTATTTCTTTATTGATGTGTGTCATTGTAAATTAAGCCTAGATCGACTTTCTCTACACATCAATCCGATCCGCGTGTTTTACTGCTTCGAGTTTTTAGTAACTCGCAGTTCAATCTCAAACATTTTGCTGCAGACGTACAGGTGAATAACTTGATCATGTATGGTCATCGATTTGGTCTCTCAGCCATAATAAAATAGTACTGAAGGACATTTATTCGATGAATTCATTATAACAGAATTAATATTAATGTGTTAACCACGAACGGGTGATACAATCCTGTCGTTTTACGATATGAAACTAGTTGGATCACTCCACGGCACGTCTGTGAAGTATGGCTCGAGAAAACACCTGTTACTCGTCCAATATCAAGATGGCCGCTCCCATGTTTACCGAATTCAGATATCCGGCGGCGCTGCGCCGCCGGAAATAAACGTAACATATTAAGGCGGTAGAAAAAGATGCCGGTGCGCTGACAAAAAATCATATAACTTCACATGCCAATATTTTGACTGCATATCTAAAAACATCACAAAACCTAAAATGATCCCTGCGATTAGTATTTCAGCCACGCTTTTATTGTAGCTGTTCATGTGGACATCTCGAATGACATGACCACACGGTCCCTAGTACCGACCTGAGTGGTATTAGATACCATTCTAACATGCTCCTCGTTATAGCCGTGCGCTGATTGGTCCAAACCTCAAAACATAATGAGATTATCACACGATAATCTTCATTTGTTCGTTGTGATCTGTTTCATTCACGTGCGAAACTGGTGACGTCCCATTCTTGTGACGCAGTGCTACAAAATTGAGCGACGATTGGTTCATTCACTGCGCAGTGGGCGGAGTTCACACAGCTGCAGCTCGTGGATGGACAGCACGCGCGAGCATGGCATGAAACCAGTCATGAAATTCGTGCACCAAAACGGGATAAGTTTGCAGAAAATTTGCCATTCCGCTTATGAAATGAGGAAATATTTATCATTGTGCATGATAGACGGCCACGTCGCTCGGTTTTTTCATTGACGGTTTAAAACTAAACATCGAAAAATATAACGATAATATTCACTGAGGCGGTCATTAACTCCTAAATATTCAACATCAATGATATAATAGCCCTATCATGATGGACAGTGTTGAACTGTGACAGTTAGATAGAAGAAACGGCTCAAGCGAGGAAAATATTAGCTTAGTGCAAGTTCTTATCCAGAACACATATCTGTGAGGCCTGACGCCGACCAAGCGCTTTATTCTCCATCATCTTAACTACAATCCCGAACTACAATCACAATGATTAAGCGTACGAAGCAGAAGGGTCTTTCCGCCTCCCCAGGTTTTGAGATCAACGCAAAATGGCTGATTGAATGTTGATTGCTGCTCTAATATACATGTATTTTCCTCATGGTGTAGCACGGAAATTATGTGACCGAAATGCAACCCCAGGCGACATCTTATGGCATATTATCTGCAAACTAAATTTGATCAGAATCTGAAGGCATCCTCAACCTTATATTGCCCGGAAACCAAATTTAGACTTTGCCACCATGTGTCACCACCTGTAGGTGCAAGTAGGCAAAACGCAATCCCAAACGACATTTCATGGCATGGTATCCGCATATGAACTTTGAGAAGGATCTGAAGAGGGGTCCTCAAGTTATTGCCGGTACTGGAAGCCCACCAGTGTTTGTGTTATTTGGGATGGGCCACATATGAATACCAAATTCGAGAAGAATCTGATGAGCAGTTGCCAAATTATTGCCCAGAAACAAATTTTTCCACCAGGAGGCGCCACCTGTAGGCAGAAGCGGGCAAAATACAATCCCAAGGGACATAGTATCGTGGTGTCATGTTATCTACATACCAAATTTGAAAAGAATCCGACGAGGATCCTCAAGTTATTGCCCGGAAACCAAATTTAGATTTTGACACCAGGTGGCGCCACCTCTAGGCGCAAGTCGGTGAAATGCATTCTCAAGCGACATCTCATGTCAAGGTACATTCATACCAAATTTAAGAAGAATCGGATGGGCGGTTCTTAAGTTATTACACGGAAACAAATTTGTGATTTTGCCACCAGGTGGTGCCACCTGTGAGTGTAGGTCAGCGAAAGGCGTTTCCGATGAGCGTTTCTCATGTTATTACCCAGAAAGGTAGGGTATTTCAAAAAAAAATCTACCAAGTGTTTCTAAGTCATATCACCTGTAGCACGGAATAATGGAATGAACTCCGGGCCACCTCCGGACGGATTTTGCTGAAACGCAACACCAACTGACGTTTTGTCGCAAGGAATGCATTTGCCAAATTTCGGATTAATCCGACAAATCGTTTCGAAAGTTATCGCTCACGAAGGATTTGAACAGACATCCACGGACATGCACTGAAGATTAAAACAAGACCCGCTGGCAGGCGGATCTTGCTGAAACGCAACACCAACCGACGTCTTGTCGCAAAGAATGCAGATGCCAAATTTCGGAGGAATCCGACAAAGCATTTAGGAGTTATCACTTGCGAAGTATTTTTGAACATACATCCACGGACATCCACGGACAAGCACAGAAAATTGGAGCAAGAGGCAGTGGCGCCATCTTCAGGCGGATCTTGGTGAAACGCAATAACCAACGACGTCTTGTCGCAAAGAATGCAGATGCCAAATTTCAGAGGGATCCGATAAAGCATTTGAAAGTTATCGCTTGCAAAGTATTTGAACACACATCCATGGACACATAGAAGCAAGAACCATTTTAAAGTCCCCGGCCGCGTTGCGGCGGGAGACAATAAAAGCGTGGCTGCGATACAAATCATCGCTGGGGTCACTTTTGGTTCTTTTTTTAGATGGTTTTTTTTTTTAGAAATCAGTATGCAATCAGTAAATTTGTCTGTGGGGTCATATGGCTTCTAGTCAGTACGCCCTCGTCGTTCTCAACGGCCTTTTAATGTTGTGTTTAATTACATACAAATATTCAAAAGCAATGATGTAATATCCCTATCAAGTGATCTGATGGAAACTGATGACCTGTGATCGTTAGATAGAAGAGCTCAAACGGGGAAAATAGTAGCAGAATGCAATATCTTATTCAGAACGCAAGTGTGTGAGGCCCGACGCCGAACAAGCGCTTCATTCTCCACCATGTTAACTACAGTCACAAACTACAATCGCAATGATTTGTACGGAGGGCAATTACAAGCGTCTGGTCCGTCATTCATAATTCAGCCGTCGTCCATTAAAAAATATCCGCGTCCATAATCCAAATTACAAGCGTCTAGTCCGTCATTCATAATTCAGCCGTCGTCCATTAGAGAATATCCGCGTCCATAATCCAAAGACCTATTCCATATTCCATATAGCAGTATTAGCACCAAATTCAAAAAGACAATCATAGTATACATAAACATAGGCTAGTTTCCTGCAAGAGAGTAGCGGTAAACAGTTTTCAATGATGCCGACAAGACATCGTGATGTTTCAAAAATATCCGTATCCGTATCGCTGATCAGTATTCTTTATCCATAATATTCGTTGTGAAGTCATCATCTGGAGAATGATGTATCTCAGTCACGCTTTGGTTGTTATTGTTCATATGAGCATCATGAGGATGTTGAAGTACATGGGTTCATACAGCCCCTAGCCCCGGGTTAAGCGGAATTAGACACAAGTTACGAAACGCAACGCCATAGATCTTGCACGCTACGCTCGTATTTTGCTATGAGCATGCGATAAGTATCTCCGAATTTGAGAAACTTTGAGTGGAGGGGACGAAACATCGACAAGACGCGATTGGTCCAAAGACGATATATCGAGGGAAACATGATTGGTTTACTACATAATACCTGAAACTAACCTGAAAATGCATCGAACCTGTTGTTGCTTGTAGATTTTGAAAAAGCAGCTGACACTGCGCCTCGTTCATTTCTAGTCAATTTACTTGAATATTACAACTTTGGTGAGTCCATCCGGATAAGTATCCATATAATCTATGTCGATATGCAGACGTGTATTATCCAAGATAGGCTCATATCCCCTTTTACTCTCCAACACTCGGACGGTTGCATATCAGTTACAATATCAATAACACACAAGATATACTTTTTTAAAAAGAAAATATCACAAACGCACGACACATTTTATTTGGCTTCAGTTTGCGTTTTAATACGGGTTGAGCAGACCATGTCCATCAAGAAGAATGATCCTTGAGTTAGGGGGTTCTAGACAATCAAAGTTTACGTCCATTGCGCATGTCTCTGCACAGCTACCAAAATAGCGATATTTAAAGCAAGTTTAACGGGAAAGGAAAATATAAACTTTTAATAGAACAATTGAGAAAGGATTTTTGAATTGCATAATGTATTTCCCAAATATGAAGGCAATACGATCTCGACGAAGTAACGCTGGCAGACTGACTTAGCGAAATCAGTTGGGATCTTACTGTCTTGAAGAGAAGCCTCATTTAAATTACATTTTCCGATTCAGTATTGTTCCTAAACACTATTAAGGCATTTTGGAGAAAATGACGTTTCAAGTTAGAAAATATTAGATTTTTCTTTGAAAATAGAGGCATTTTCCATAGAATTCCTATATAATCCCATGTATTAGAGTAGGGATAAACAATTATAGTACACCATATAAATTCCTAGATTATGCAAAATCAAGTCTGGTGGCCCCGAATTCTATCCACAATTTTACATGTCGAATGTTTACTCTAACTCTTCTTGAGATATAAGAAAAATGACATGTTATTTTCAAATTGTCTGGAACCTTCTTAATAAAACAGCCGTCATCGGGGGATCAGACGGACTTGGTAGTGGTGTACACCACGGCATGTATCATTAACTTTGATTCAGAGCTTCATCCTTGGCAATATTTGGCTCTTTTTCTTCCTTCCTTGGTTTGTGGTGTTGCATGTCCGGTTGAGGTACATGTCCCGTGGCATACATAACCATCACGGCGACCTTGAAGAAACAGGCTAGGACTTTATATCCCGTTATCAGGACGTGGAAGTAGATCCGTAGTCGAGTATTGTCATATACACTGCAAGCCCCTTTGAGGTTCGTTCCAGACCATAACAAGCAAGTTGAATCCACTACAACTCCCGTTATAATTGGAGCAGGAAGAAAACCTGTATGAGAGAACATCAAATCTGATTGGTCAGCAGTGGACTTAGCATGAGTGTATGTAGGTAGAAAATTCGCTGTAATTGTCAAATACAATTTCTAGTACATCTGACTGGCCGAAATGTCCATGATACAGATGCTGTAACATGGGAATATCGTTTATGACGAATAAGGAATATTTCAGCCATAAAAGTCCATTATCAAACTCATGAAGCTTAATAGTCCCTGACGGAAGTTTGCATTGTAGATCGACGTTCAAATATCTAGTATTTATTGAACGTTTACGAATACATAATCCCATATTTTCAGGGTGGCTCATTTCTTAATCTCTTAAACCATAGACAATGTTCTCAACCATTATCCAGATTTTTTTAACAAATTAAATAAATTAAAATATTATTAACGCTCCCCTTTAAATAATATATGTCGTTATGGGATCATAGATTCCCGGATTAAAAGTCGCATCCAGTGACCCATGTTTCGTGCTTAAAACGGACCAATCACAATCATGGGAGACGGTGGAACTCTCAAGGGTGCGATAAATGGTTACTATAATATAATTATATTCCTACATTGTGAAACACCCCGCCAGAAAAACTGGCTCGGGTGAGAATCGAACTCACGACTAAGGGGATACCGTCCCACTGCTCTACCAACTGAGCTACCGAGTCCAGTTGGGAACAGCTCGCTAATTCAGTTCATTCGTGAGTTCCATTATCACCCGAGCCAGTATTTTCTGGCGGGGTGTTTCACAATGTAGGAATAGAATTATATTATAATTTATCTCTGAAGATGACTGAAATTATTAGTCGAAACACTGTATCTTCGAATATATATATCCAATATTCTCTTGTTATCGTGGCGATTTGCCGCGTACTTGTGAAATGGACTGAATTAGCGAGCTGTTCCCAACTGGACTCGGTAGCTCAGTTGGTAGAGCAGTAGGACGGTATCCCCTAAGTCGTGAGTTCGATTCTCACCCGAGCCAGGATTTTCTGGCTGGGTGTTTCACAATGTAGGAATATAATTTTATTATAACTTATCCCTGAAGATGACTGAAATTAATGGTTACTATGCTTAGTTACTTCACGTCACTGGATGCAACATTTACCTGGAACTGCATGTACGATCCAACAGCTGCATATACAGAGGCTCGTGTATAGGATTTTATATTAAATAAGATTGAGCCTGGTGGATTTCGCATATACCACGCTAAACGTACCAAAGATATTCGTCAAGAAGGAGCCGAGACCTAAAGCCATGGATCGGTCCGTTTCACCCACACACCTATACAAAAGTAAACACATATTATCAGAGAGCTATTATCAAATCAGCAGAGAATAGTTTGGATATTCCCGGAATTTTGGACACATATAACATTTCAATCGTTGCTCGTCCATAATACGCCGCTCTTTGTAATATAGCACATGTATTACGCTACACAAATTACATTTGAATATAGTACAAACATCCGTAGCTCTTGCCAATAACACAATTTTATAAAAAAAAATCGACTGGAAAGCCGTCGACTCCAGGGCGTTTGTCTTTGTTGGTGTTCGATTATGCAATATATGTGTTACCTACAGGTTTCATTTAGCAGACAGCTGATGGGTTTTCGCATCAATAGTCAAGAGACATTAATAACTAAAATCCAAGGAGTAAACAGAGAAAAATAATTAGCACAGGCTAATTCCCTGCAAGAGAGAGACCGTGAACATTTTTCAATCATACCGGCAATACATCGTGATGTTCAAGTTCAATTTCATGAATGATTTGACTTTTCCTACTCTGGAGCCCAGGCGTTTGAGAGATAAAAAGCAGCATGCACTACTCGTAGTATTTTAGGAAATCAGAATATAGGCCTGCTGGGCACGACGACTTGTAGATTATGCAGAATCAATGGCGTGACTTCCGTCGGAAGAATTTCCATTGTACTTCTTAAGTGTATATTCGTACATGTATATATCCATCCACCGCGATTGCCCCACAGACCAAACACTTCTACTGTGATAATGGGCTAGCCTCTGAACATAATCTATGGAAAGATAGAGCCGTTAGAGATAGTCATCTGCGCATGCGGACCGGAAGAAATAAGGATAGCCCAAATGTATTATAGACATCAGACCACCAAAAGATTACCACGTTCGGCAGTATTACAAAAACTGTACCTGCCTAACTAAATGTAGTGGTTCATCTTTCGGTAGGAAGTACGCAACAAGCTGTTAAACTTCTTGACAGGTGTTGACCGTCGAATTTTTAAGCGACACGCGCTTTTACAAATGAAGTGACGATTTTGCCTTTTCCTTTACCAACTGAAAGCAGTTCTCAGGCTTCGCAAATAGTCCCCCGGCGAAGCATGTCAACGAACAGAGAATTGAAATCAAATTTGCAGTTGATTGGAACAAATGCCATACGTGCCAACCGTATCACCGGTCTTTGATTATTCGTTGCAGCGAAGGCGGAAAAATAAAATCGAAAAAAATGTGGTCCATGGCAGAGATGACGTGTAGGGGGTTAACGGGTCGGGAATATATTTTTTTCCTTTTGGTATCCTGTAGCATATAGCAGTGTACAATAGATGTGTATGGAGACTTACCGAAGAGTGACAATACAAAGCGGCATGGAGAAGAGACCCATGAGGACTGACGAGGCCAACAGCAGGATAATGTACCAAGTTAGGTCACACTCCCCTTCACATACACCGATACTGGCAGTTCTGTGACCATGTCCACCTCCATCCACACATCTACAGTCCTTGTAATTCTGTTCCGGGAGAAGAGAGAAGTTAAATTGTAGAAAGTACGTTTTAAACTAGGAGACATGCTTGTCAGACAAAAGCCAAATTCCACACAGTTGGTCTTCCATGAAGAAGAGAGTACCCTATCACATACTCCTTCAGAACGTTACAATGACTCTGAAGCAATACCTTATATGTGAGTACTTAAATATCCTATTGGATCTATATGCTGTTTTCGCGACATCGTAGGTTTGCGATTTCTCTATTTTAAAAGTTTGTGGCATTATAATTTCGCGATTTCAAAAGACCAACAATTACACATACCGGTATACCATTCTGTTTTCTCGGCATCAAAATGTTCGTTATTTCTTCATTTTTCAGAGTGTGTGGCATTCTAATTTAGCGATTTTAAATTGACATTGACATAGTTTTTCCATCTCCCAAGGACTCCCTTCTCGAATTTGAAAGAAAGATCGGCGAGAGGAAATTATTTTGAATGCTGGAATTTGACTCAGTGTTACCGTATGGTTCTAATGACAACATTGAATTGTTCGGCAATGTAACTAACCGCCTAATACAAACCTCCATACTTTTAAAACGGCTTGAAAATTCATTGGGATATAGAATAATGGTCAGTGATTAGGATTTAATTGAATTCTAAATTGGTCTTTCGATTTAAGATGTGAATGTGGGCTCTGACGCTTGCTATCCAATATTACTTACCCCTATCTGGCCTGGGGGATTTGGGGTGTACCGCAGCCTGGGGGGGAAAGTGCCCCCTATATATTTTCGATATCGCTAAGGCTAGAGGGCTGAAACTTACCACACTCTATCATTTGGGTCAAGCTCTACAAGAAAATGTAAAAAATCCAAGATGGCCGCCATGATGACGTCACGGTGACGTCATTTTCAAAAAGAGCATTTTTGGACCATTTTTGATCAGAATTTTCGAAGTTTTTATTTTTGTTTTTTCTTCGCAAAAACTGTATGATAAAGTAGTAAAAAGTAATCCGATATGAAATAAATAGGTTTCACCAACTTTTCCATACAGAAAAGCCAAAATATTGAAGAAATATGACGAAAACATCACTTTTCTGGTACTCCACATGGCCGCCATTTTGACTTTACCCATGATCCTCTGTTGGGGGGGGGGGGGGTCATACAAATAGGCTCAAAATGCCCCCAATATGATAATCTAAAAAGCCAGGAAGTTTCAGCTCTCAATTTTTTGTCGTTCCGGAGATAGGAGCAAAAAACCAACAGGCGGGAGTGGGGCGAAACGAGCACCCCCCCGCCCCCCCTCCAAGGCCAGGTAGAGTTAACGATTGAAAGTCTCATAGAACGTCGGTTCACGATCACAGAAGTGAGTTGTTTTAAATTACGCACCCGGCACATCATAATTTGCTTACAGTTCTTTATGCGATTTTATGATAATTTTAAACAATATACTCTACCTCAGCAGCAAATATACTAAGAAACGCATGATAAGATATAGCCTATTTTCGAGTATATCGTTCTTTGGATACAACCGATAAACTTCAAGATCTGGTATTTTTGAAATTCTAATATGTGGACAAAGCACTGGATATCATCAATATTCTATGGGGGTCCCGAATTACCCTGAAGATTCACAACGCTGTACAAAATTATTTCTACAAAATATTTAACCGCGCTATACAATGCCAACGAGGAGTTCGACTGGAACAAATACACGATTGGAAGCGAATGTTGTGATTGAAAGTCATCGAACTGTAAGGTACATATAACATATTACATTTTGTGACTCGTAACCTTGATGTAATGAACAAAGAGGACCTTGATACACTCTCGATGAAATGACCTAAACATCGAGAGCCGAAGAACATAAACTTGAAGGCCGACCAGAAGATATAGTTCTCACAGCACTCGAACAGCTGTGACTGAGCGGTCCAAGTCAGAAAAAGTGGAACCTGCAGTACTGGTTGGACCTTGTCAATAACAAGTTTGTTGACACTATCCGCCATATTGATAGCTACATCATCCACTTATTCCTCTAAGTCATTTACTTTTGAAGGTTTATTCAAAACAAAGGGGTTGCCAAGGAAAGGTATTTCCCCGACCACTCACACCAACATACCGAAACTGTACAGAACACCCAAAATTCAGAAAACACCATGCAAAGTTAGATTCAAAATGTTGTACCCACCAATCCCCGACTCCCGAATCCCTATCCTACAATTCCTCATCAGGGCCTCGTCGGCCGCTAAAGCTAATTGATGATCTCAGATTGCGTCTACCACACATGAGAGATGTCATACATGGTATGGTCTGCTTTGCTTATTCATTTATGTAAATTACTCACCCGGGTTTGACGCCGGGATCGGCTGGTTTTATTCAATATATAACTATCCTGGCATCCAGCGCTGCAGGGTGAAACGTAAGAAAACCCGTTGTCTCCACAAACTGGAAGGAATTCTCCCTTTGGGCATGCGCATCCTTCTGAACAGGCGGATATCCTCTGGATCCTGAAACACATCGTGTGCTAAAGATGTTTTTGCATGCGATGTCTAAAACTCTACAACTACAAATTTACTAACATATTCTCTGCAAGTAGACCAATATTTATGTATCAGTCATATAGCCGGTGTTATGATTAGGATTGCATGTCTTCCTGGCATCGTTGAAAACTGTTGACTGCTTCGCTTTTGGACGAAACCATCTTTTGTTATTATTATTCCTATTTCATACACATATGGAATTGGTGCTAACTATCAAATGACTACTGACGCGGAGATTGTTTTTATGGACTTCGGCTGAATATAGATTGTCTGATCTGACTGTTGCTATCATAAAAATGAATTCCGATGATGGGCCCTACATGTATATATTGCACTTTCTGACAATATTTGTTTATACGTGTACGACTTGCCTTGTGCTATTGTCAAACTTTGTGAGGCCGACGATGGGACTTTGCTCGCAGCCCACTCCCGTGAGTGCCCCATGAAGAATGGCACTAAAAATTGCTACAACAGTAGCGAACTTTGCGGCCGTCAGTGGAGTCATCCGCCATCTCGAAGTGATAAATCCACCAAGAAAACAACCGAGACTAGAGGCGGCCGCACCACACCAACCTAATAAAGTTACAGATATGAAGGTATTGGAGAGAGAGAGAATTAAGGTTTGATGTCGCGTTCAGCAATATTTAAGCTATATAGCAACGATCAAACAAAATTTTAAGTATTCGAGTAAATAACTTAGTAATCCAACACATTAAAACATACACACATTAAAACTTATGCAACAAACCGATTTCTTGCAAATAACCCAAGACACAGTCCTCCCTCACCCGACCAAAAAGATCTTCTGAAGCTCGACAATCTTAAAATCTATACATGGGTCGAATTAGTGATCAGAATACAATATGACTATAGGCTTGTGCCCATACTTCGGAAATGGAGAAAAATTAAGAGCTATACTTCATAGTTAATATTAATTGGTTCATTGTGAGCCTTCTTGGATGCCCACACCAGTGTATATAAAAATTGATGACACAGAGGATTGGAACTGAGCATTGAATGTAACTATCATGGCAAAAGAAATTATGTTTACATTTTCTGGTGACTTTAAGTCTATATTATATTTTTAGCCTAGCCCTCATGTGTTACGAAAATAAGAAAGGAGCGGATATATTCTCGCGTCCCAAACTGTGATACATCCCCAAATCACCCAGGTCAGATAGGGTTGAATACTTTACCAGCAACAAGTCCAGCTTTCCAAAAAGGAACGTTGTGGTGGATTCTGAGATATTTGGACAGGAAGCTGTAATATCCACCAATCATAAGGGCGTCCAGGCACGAACCGATCGCCAGACATGCGTACACAGGGTTCTTCATGAGTCGGAGCATTACCTTCGGCAATTCTGCAAGACGTCATAAATAACACTGTTTTGGCAAAGTAAAGATACCAGGGCTTTATAAGGACTGTTCCAGTATGTGCAGCTATCGAACCAGGGGTAATCACAATACGGCACCTGATCGTCAGTAGTAAATTGCAGACGTGCGTTTGATACTGGCACGTGATTCATCCGTAGTCCAAGCGGTCAAGCTGCCTGTACGGCTGGCGATCAGATGCCTTTCTCTGCGCGCCCTCTATGGGTTCGATTCCTGCTCAACTTGGGTTAGCATTGAAGAATCAGTGTTTTACTAAGTTAGTGTTATAGTAACAATTACCCCATATTAATATCATCTCACTGTCTATTGGTATTATTATAAACGTAAAGCAGTGTTTATTGTACATACTGTAGAAATCGATGTTAAACTGTCTACCAGATATTAACCTGTCTTCTATTAAATGGTTTATCTTCGAAGGTAAAAAAATAGATTCGTTACTAATTGTCATTTTCTATACCAAGATTTCGAATAGGTAATTTTCGTTTTACTTAACATCAATCATACCGACACTGAAATTATAGCAAACCTTTAGCACTTTCTTTGGTTAACACCAATGCTTTGCGGGGCCGACCCGCTCTTTTCTTTCGATGAGTGTTCTGCTCCGGCTCAGCATGGCTGTTAGGCATTTTGGAGTCCAAATCCTCCTCCTTTGTTTTATCACAAGCTGCCGGGTTTCCGTTCAGATACTTGGGGAAGAACATTAAGGGCAACCCAAAGATGATCCCTGCCACTGAGATGACGGAGAAGCCGAGCCACCAGGCTCCGACCCAACGAGGGTCCCTCACCCCATAGCCTCGATCTGTTCGGGTCAGGGAAAGAATAAAAATCATGATGATGATAATTCAAGAAATACATTAATATAAAATACAAGAGACATGAAAGGTTCTCGTATTTTAATACTTCAGTGTTTTAGCACGGCGACCTTTACGACGAGGCTATGACGAACAGGGGAAACTCACGAACACACGGTTCAGTTTGAACCCGACCGAACAACTCCTTCAGTTTTGCACATGAGCGAACTACTTTTCATTTGCTCTGCCCATATAAACGGGGAAAATAATCTCTAGATCATTCTTTTTAACGTTAGGTCAACAGAACTATTATGCAGAATTGAATCGGAATGTTCAACAAACATCGGCCTTACAATATATGATGTCACTTCCGGCGGTGTGGTGCTCGGGCGGGAATCCTGTCTGAAAAGCTCACTGGCGGCCGTGGTATAATTATGCCGGAGTGAGGTGATTGCGTTCGCTTGTCTAACACAGGTGCCCATTGTATCCTCGCGGTGTTTCAGATGCATGCCTCCCTCCCCCATATAAACAGAAGTTAACGCATGCGCATTCAGTCTTTATGGATATTGATCGACACGGGAAGGGTACATCTGCATACGGAGAATGCATCCAACTCAATGTATAGCAGAACGAATTAATTAGATGCTCAACTATTCAACCTAATACCCTAAGCCGACTGCGATTCATTTATTAACGGACGATGCTGATTGGCCGAGAGGCATGCGCACAAAATGTGCGCGCCACGTTGTTATCAAAAGTGCAATCAGAGGGTATATCTGACAGTTTGATGTATACAATCTGATGTCATGAGAATGATGTCTGATGACTCTCTATAGCACCAGAGATAATAAAAGTAACTGAGAACTGAAGCTCCACCTCTCGGACTATCCATATGCTACGGATGCTACAGCTTTTATCACTTAGGGGTAGCATCGACTTCCGAATACCTCTTCAAGAATCATAGTCGAATCTCCAATCTCAAGTAGTACCGACAGAATTGGAGAAAAAAAACATCCCAATAATTCGACAATAAATAACTCACAATGTCATTACGTCACTATAATGTCACCAGTTGAGTGTGTGGTGTTATGTTTGCTGTAATCAATGGACCAGCAGATTCAACGTGTGAAAAGTTGAAACTCTCTAGCAAAGGAAATGGTAAAAATATCTGAGGAACCATATCCAACCCATTTTCGGTGATGACAAGATCCAAATCAACGACAACATTAACCCTCTCTGGCCTGGGCTTTTGGGGACCTCTCCAGGCCTGGGAAGCGGTCATTTCGGCCCCCCCCACCCCCTAATTATTTTTCTAACCCTTTGAGTTAGGGGCCTGAAACTTACCACACTATACCCTTGGTCAAGCTCTACCAGAAAATGTAAGACAAATCAAGATGGCCGCTCTAATGACGTCACAGTGACGCCATTTTCAAAACAGTATTTTTTGGTCGATTTCTCAGTCAGATTTTTCTAATTTTTTATTTATGCAATTTTTCCGCAAAATCTGCATGATAAATTAGTAAATATTAATGTGAAGTGAAATCAAATAGTCTTTGCCAACTTTTCATCGCGGAAAAGCAGAAATTTTTAAGAAAAATAACGGAAACGTCACTCTTCTGGTATCCCACCTGGCCGCCATTTTGAATTTACCCATGATCCTCTGATCGGGAGCTATGCAAATAGACTCAAAATTACCCCAAAATGATAACCTATAAAGTCACGGAGTGTCAGCTCTCAATTTTGTGTCGTTCCGGAGATAGCGGAGAAAGTTTGATAGGGGAGGGGGCCATTTTGCCCCCCCCCCCCCGGCCTGGTAGGGTTAAATACCATATAAAGCCTCTTTGACTGACGTCCTCACTAGGAATGACATTCGTTGTAACGAAAAAGACCCCGATGAAAAGGACATGCTGCATAACACACGGCTACTTGTCACCCGAACTAGTTTTCCTACTATAGCCTGTTATATAGCCTGTTACGCATTACTGAGACGATACGTCCATTTATCGAGGTACCTAGCGTGATGTGTGGGAGTGGCGTAATAGTTGGCATTTGCGGGATTGTCAGGTCAGCGCATGAACCAAGCTGTGTGACGGTTCAATAGTTCCGTTCCGAGCATGATTTTTTTTCTATTTTCATGGCATCAGCTAGTATACCTCCTGTTATCAGATTTACCGATAGTTTAAAAGGTTAAAGAGAGAATGGATTTTTATCTGTGATGGAAATGATGAAGTATCATGGATATTCCATGAGGTATTAGAAAGAATTCTGACTATTTATTATGCTATTTCTGTGGTAGGTACATACCTAAATCGAAAATCATTGGTTACCGGTACATACCTACCTCGAAAATCATTGGTTACCGGTACATAGATACCTCGAAAATTAATTGGTTACCGGTACATACCTACCTCGAAAATCATTGGTTACCGGTACACACCCACCTCGAAAATCATTGGTTACCAGTACATACCTACCTCGAAAATCACTGGTTACAGGTGCATACCTACCTCGAAAATCAAAGGTTACCGATACATATCTACCTCGAAAGTCATTGGTTACCTGTACATACCTACCGCGAAAGTCATTGGTTACCGGTACATACCTACCGCGAAAATCATTGGTTACCGGAACACATACCTACCTCGAAAATCTACTGGAATCTTGGAGAAGGCGGCACCCAATGAGAATCCAATTACAGGTCCCAACACTCGTACACTGTTCACAATGCCTACAAGTATACATCGTTCTATTATGACACGTACACATCACATAGTAAGGTCTGTCTCACAATTCGATGGGGTTTTCTGCAATATTTTGGAGTCAGTATTTCTCAGAGCAGTGAAATTTGACATGATTTGTGCATTATTGTCCTGAAATTTTATGAAAATCCAAATTCGCCATGACGAATTATACGCCCTGACACTTGAACATGGTATGTACGTCACACATGCCAGTACCAATGTTACAAACTCAACGTCATTGTGCTTTGAAAACAGCATGCAAGGTATTTGAGATATTTTTGATTTTTAATAGATTCCCTTGAAATCTCTTAATAAAAATGCAGAAATAACATATACTGTGCGGACTTTCACTGCTCTGAGATAAGATGGTTTCGATATATTGCCGAAAATCACTTTCCTGGAAATGTGGGACACACAGTAGCAACACATAATCACATAAACTGAGTTTTCTATGTTTTACATTTCAGGAATTCAGTTATAACCAGGTGATATCCATTGATAGCAAAACAAAGCAATTTGAGGGGACTCGGCGGAAGCTGCTGATTTTGTATGTGTTAATTCGGGGAGTACCCACTGAATAAGATATCAGAATTGTACATTTTATGTCAAGCGTTATCTGTAACACTATTGCTATACGATGATCATTCAATTAACAGTGCAATAAACGACTTGATTGCTGCGAATGTATGCGAGTACATAGCGTCAACAAAACGATTTTAATGTCCATATTTTCCTCCTTTCGACTGCCTCTTTGTTATGTTTGTCCTACAAAGCGCATCCTAGCGTGCCCTACTAGCATCTTCTGGACGACCAATCCTCTCCTTCATTTGATACTTTTATGTAATCATTTAGTACACATCATGCATGACCTGTAAATATATATATTGTTCTTTTTAGCTATCTCCCACACCTCCATGTACATATTTATCCAAAAATTGTAAAATATATTTCATGAACTTATTTGGTTGGTTTAAACGTAATTTATTTATCACACAGGAAAAACTTTAAGCTCGACTTAAAGTTTTTCCTGTGTGATAAATAAATTACGTTTAAACCAACCAAGTGTCGTCGTCCATATTGCCGTCTTGTATATTTTCCATTGTGTATAATATACAATGGCTTATAAAACATTTCACGGCGGATACTGACACTTCCCTTTCTGACACTGACACTATTCTCATAGAATGTCATAGAAATGTTTCATATGAATAGTACAGAACACATGTTTTTTTAAAGCTTACGGTACCGTTTTATAAACAAAAGTACAGATGGTTGGATAAACATGTATGCAATATATTTAGTGACCATTATCATACACCAATCATACCTCATACAATGCTGAATGTTAAAAAGACACCTCTTTAAAGAAACAATGTAAAATAAAGAATATGATTTCAGAAATAAAGTTTCTAGACGCTGACAGCGGATGTCAATCAAGAAAAAACCCCACACACATTGCTGAAATAAAGTTCCAATAATAATATCCCGGATACAATGTATACTACGTTAAATATGGAAGGACCTTGTATCTTTAGATGGGTAAATGGCCCCAGGCCAGGTGCAATAAGAATTACCAAAATAAAATACTTCCACTACAAGAAATTGTTCAATTGGCATGAAGTACAATATTATATTGTATACTTAGAAAAATTTCAAGGCACTGAGTCTCATAATTCTCGAGTAACAGGGCCGTGAAGTAGTGCATTTGTGCAAAATAGTTGATTCTGAGGTGAAAACAATTCATATTGTTCTCTGTAAACATGTGAAGATGAACGATAACCAGAACCAGATTTGGTCTACGAATACGTATTGGAACAGCGAGCATGCTGTATCAAGCTGGTTCCGGTTATCGTTTATCTTCATATGTTTATAGAAAGAAATATGAGGTGTTTTCGCCTCACCATTGGCGATTTTGCGCGAATGCGCTACTTCACGGCCCTGTTATTCGAGAATGGCGAGACTCAGTGCCTTGAAACTTTTCTGAGTATACAATATAATATTGTACTTCATGCCAATTGAACAATTCCTTGTATATGCAATATTTTATTTTTGGCACTTCTACCGCACCTGTTCTGGGGCCATTTACCCATCTGAACATACAAGGTGCTTTTAAATGGGGTAGATTTTTCTCATATACCAATACAAATTGTCACAATCGGTAAACTGGGTGCAGTACACAGCTGACAATAGCAGTGAGAGAATGAAGGCATGAGCTTTTCATTCAATACAATTTGTTTAGGTAAAACGGGATTAGTCCCTTAATTTTCATCAAAAGTAGGGCAGCTCAGAACTTGCTGGTAACAGTCCCCGAATGCACGTTCATGCCAAAATCAAGGATCTAATGTCAACGGTTCTCCTTATTTTGCCGGAGAAAGGATTGAGATGGACTGACTCACTCATTACTGGACAATTTGCAAATGAGAGCCTACTTCGTAGCAAAATCTTACATAGTGTACATTGTAGCAGATGCACTATATTTAGAACTGTATTTTATTTTATTGACTTCTGCTGGCAGCGCCTAGATGCTTTGTTTATGTGATTATGCTCTTAATTTACACTGTTCGTATCATATTTGTATTCAGCATGGTATGAGGATTATTTTCGTATATTTTTTTGGTCACCAAATATATTGCATACCAGGAAATGATTATCAAACCAACTATATGTTTTAAACAGGGTTAGGCATGACCGTAACTTGAAAATACCAAATATTAGATCGGGCATTAGACTGCAGTCGTCAGAGACCATAATCGAAAGACGTCTCCGGACAATCCCAAAACCGAGCAGACATACAACTGCGCATCTGCACAAGTCCAAGTAATCCCTTAATCCTCGCAGAGGGTTTACCTGGACCTTTTTGGTAAGTCGTTTCTCGAGTCGTCGTGTCTATTACACAATCTCGTACATTTCATCCCCATCAGCGGTTGTTTTGAATTAGCGCGTCAGTATCTGAAGCCTGTGGTTTTCACTTTGACACCCGATGTCGATTTCAGCTTAACTTCAAAGGTAGTCTGGCCGACGACGAAATTCAGACCAGTAAAACTCCAAACCTCGCTGCGGATTGGCCTGATGAGCTGTTTCAGTGGGCTTACTGATTGGTTCGGTATAGTGGAAACCCCTCGAGCTATTTATATCCAGAACTGCTGTATCGATCGTAACCTATCGATTGATACACTGGTTCGCAAGGATGACATCTACGAGGAACATTATTGAAAGTTACTTACCCATAAAGAAGGCGGATCGTGTCCTTTTGACGTTATCATCTATGTAGGTCAGACCAAGGGAGTTAATCGGTGTGCTGCCAGCCCCGGTGAAAAGAAACCCGATCACGAAGAGAGCGAAAGCGAGGCTATTAAATTCAGCCGCTTGGAACATGGAACGTCTGCCCGAGTGTCCACCGGAAGTGGACAACCTATCTTCGTCACGAGGAAGACAAAGAGAGACACTGGAACGGTTCGCCGAGCTTGTTGCTAGCGCTGATGAATTCGAACCTGCCGAGCTTGCAGCAACTTCAACATGGCCGTATATAAGGTAGGGCAAGAGGCACATGAAACCGGCGGCAGCAAAACAGAAGGAAGATGCTCCAAGGATCCTGGGTTTATGCCCTTTCTCTCCGAGGTAAGTTACAATGAGAACCAAGAGGACGTAGGCTACGTCCTCGGACGACATGATAAGACCGGCCTTGGCGCTGCTGAAGCCGAACTGCTTCTCCACGGTGTTCACATTTGCAGAAAAGTAAGTGAGAATAAAAAGGTTCAAGAGCTGAACACAACTAAGGCTCAAAGTGAAGCTCCACAGTCTAGCCGACGCCCAAACCCGTCTCTTTTTTGTCTTCGTTGTGCAATTCTCCATGTCCTGGGTAGACGCCATTTTTTCCGTTCTTCAAATAGTCCGTAATGTCGTGTTTTCCAAACTCAGCGTTATGCTGATCAATTCGCACTGCTTCGCGCGCGGAACTCCAGAAACTAAACCTCCGGATGCCTCTCTGAGATTTATCTGCACGTTAATTTTTTATACATGCCTTTGGTCTCATACAGTAAACTAACCCAGTCCCAGTCTATAGAAGGAAAGGAGACAGATCCTAAAGTACGAAAAGCCGGAACAACTGTTACATCCTGGCCTGTCCCACAACGTGGAGCATCAATGCGTCTTAGCGTGTGTTTTATATCACAATTTACCAAATATGATGTGATAGATAGTGTTTCATTTTTTATGAAATAAGTTCCCTCAAGGCTAATCACCCAGCAAAGGTCACACGTCCGAGGAGTGTTTTGGCTGCTTATATTTAACGTAAACTCAGGCCTGTAATAATTAGTCTAGTAACATAATAGATTTATTAATTATCCTAGCTAATTATTCAATTAGCCCCAATTTTAACTCAGATAGACAAGCTGGAGGGAATAGTTACCCTTCATGTTGTTCCCGGTGACAAGGACTGGAGAAAATTAAAACATGTTTTATCGTGTCATGTTGAAAGCAACGGAACAAATTCATCAGCAAGGTCATTAGATAGGTAAACACGTTTGGGGGCGTTAGTAAGTGACTTCTGCCAAGTCAGCAAATTTATACATCCATTGAGATATGACATCGCTTCATCATTCCTCCAGATTGACATGGACGTCTGTAGACGAGCATGGTACTTTGATGTGTTGTTGCTTAACCAGCAAATTATTTGACGTTATAACTTTTCTCGTATCACTTGCAAAACTCGTTCAATATCGGACCTGTAGCCAAGTGGGTGCAGGAGGTTCGGGTGAACACCCTTTCAGAAAATGTGCCCTTAAATGCTAAAAACGAAAAAAATGTGCAAATGCCCTTTTCAGATGTTTTCTTATGATTCGCCCTTTTGAAACCAGCCCTCAAGATATCATGGACGCCCCTGCATACTGAAGGTCACGGGTTCACAAAAGGTCGTCTGCTGTTATCTTCCGTTACATCTCCATTGGCCGCTGGTCAACATTTATTTTACCTAGGCAATTAATTGCAAATAAATGTGTATGTCAACTGTGAAATCTGGCCGGTTTTGCTTGGCGCTAAAGCGTGTCAGCAGATTCAGCTGGTCTTCCCGAATACAAGTTTATTGGCGTGGGTAAAAATTGTCATACAAAAAGTTTTTCTAATTATTAACATGCGATGTTGAATCTTGCACTTCAAGCCATTAGATTTTTGTGAATGGTGCCTTGAAATGTTAAGGGGTCATAATTTGTGCCCAATCTTATGAAATCAGGTGTCATTGGGTTCAGCATAAATTTTGCATTCATACAAAATTGATAAAGATACTCCAATATTAGAATAATATGACTTCATTGGGGTACGATCTCCAATTATGTTTTCTAATTTAGCCATTATTTTTCTCAATGAGGATTTATTAACCCTACTATGCCGGTGATTTGTTCTGTAAATACTTTCGTCGGCAAAATAAGGAGAACCGTTGACATTAGAACCTTGATTTTTGGCACGAAGGTGAATTAGGGGACTGTTACCAGCAAGTTCTGAGCTGACCTACTTTTGATGAAAATTTCTGGTGATTTCCATGATTCGGACTTGAGCAGTGCCCATCTTAATATAGGCAGGATTTCAACTGGGGGTGGGGGATTTCCGAAGAGTTCAGTTCGCGTCGGAGTCCTGATGCCTACTCTACTTCATAGATCCTGTGACGTGTTGATGTAATGCAAAGAATCAGAATAGCACACCTTTGACCATGTGCATGCGAACAATATCGGATAACATGGTGTGCAGGGTCCAAAGTTACTTCCGGTCACGTGTCACAAAGGACATATGCAAATTTCAAAGGTCTAAAAGAGATTTTCTCTACTTTCGAACCTTTAAATACGCTTTGTACATGTCGCGATGGTGCCTTGGGATCAAAGGTAACATCTGGTCATTGACCGGAACCGGAAGTGGCGTCACAAAGGTGACATGGGCCCCGCCATTTTTGCGCTTCACGATATCCCTCTTCGTGATCAGAGGTCAGTGTGATAACCTTAACGCCACCTCATATTTAGACCTATATCTCTTCAACTTTACGCCATAAGATGATTACAATTTTGACATCGTAAACTATCCCTATCTGGACAGCAATATTCCAGTGGGATCTGGATATGGCGTGTATATATCTCGCCTAGTGGCATTTGCAAGATCCTGCGTTTTATGTGACGATTTTAATCAATGTCACAAAGCATTGTTGCAGAAACTTTTAAAACAGGGCTATACTACCAAGCGCCTCCACTCAAAGTTTCTCAAATTGGACGACACATATCGTATTCTGATAGAAAAATACGAGCGTAGTATGCAAGATCTATATGGCGTTACGTTTCGTAACTTGTGTCTAATTCCGCTTAACCCGGAGCTAGGGGCCGTATGATCCCATGTACTTCAAGATGCTCATGGTGTTCATATGAACAGACACAATCAAAGCGTGAATGGGTCCTTCTTCTGACAAAGAATACCGGTCTCTATCGCTTTGGCGTGTTGTTCAACAGTTTCACGTAGCTCACCTTCTTCACTTTCCTGAACAACTTTGACTTCACCAGTCATCAGAGCAGAGTTAATCAATATCGGGGCTTTGACTTCCGAGTCGGTTTCCACGAGCTACAGTCTTTAGAAAATGGTGGACAGCGGATCTTTGTAGATTTTATAAGCTGTAAGTTTTCAGCTTTTCTGATGAATCTGATATTCCATATTGCAAATGGGCATTCACACTGTATTTCTCGGTGTTGATTTGGGCCACTCTGTGAAAAACATGGTGGAAGGAGACATGAAAAGTTTGGGGTGATGAGGCTCCCTGTTTACGAATTGAATTACAAGCGTCTAGTCCGTCATTCATAATCCAGCCGTCGTCCATTAGAGAATATCCGCGTCCATAATCCAAAGACCTATTCCATATTCCATATAACAGTATTAGCACCAAATTCAAAAAGACAATCATAGTATACATAAACATAGGCTTGTTTCCTGCAAGAGAGAAGCGGTGAACAGTTTTCAATGATGCCGGCAAGACATCATGATGTTCCAAAAATATCAAATCCGTATCGCTGATCAGTATTCTTAATCCATAATATCCGCTGTAAAGACGTCATCTAAAGAATGATGTATCTCAGTCACGCTTTGATTGTGACTGTTCATATGAGTACCATGAGGATCTTGAAGTACATAGGTTCATACGGCCCCTAGCTCCGGGTTGAGCGGAATTAGACACAAGTTACGAAACGTAGCGCCATAGATCTTGCACGCTACGTTCGTATTTTGCTATCAGCATGCGATATGTATCGCCAAATTTGAGAAACTTTGAGTGGAGGCGCTTGGTGGAATAGCCCTGTTTTATAAGTTTCTGCAACAATGTTTTGTGACGTTGATTAAAATCATCATATTTAATACAGGATCTAGCAAATGCTACTAAGCGAGATATGTATACGCCATATGCAGGTCCCACTGGAATATTACTATCCAGAAAGGACCATTCGGTAACAACGGTCAGCTGTCAATGGCGGGGAGTTGAAATTTCCATGGTGAACTTCCGTCAAGACGTTTACAGTTGAAGTCCCACAAGGTGATTTATGTATCCAGAGGCTTCTAGATTTTGGTGAATATTTATGCTAATACATAACAAGTAGCGATAAGTTCGAAGGTGTTATTCCTTCACTTTTCCGCGCTTCAACAGTCTGTACCTTCTCACCAGTCACAGTCAGCTCTCTTCTCTGTCTAGTATCACGATCAATCTTCATCTGTTCCACACGACTGGCACACACCATACCAGGGCCATGTCAACCCGACATCTCCGGCAGAATACGACTTCGCGATGATGGCGCGGATGTCCAAATGAATGACATCGACCGCGAACAACAATCAGCACTTTGCACTTCTCGAAGTCCGTCTGATTCAGAAAAGCGTCCAACCGATCGGTGTCTGCCAACAAAACCACTTTTCGATCATCACCTTTAAACTCGAACAACGGTGCTTGACTCTCAACACCTTACCAAACTCTAAAAATACTCACATCTTCATCGTCATTGAAGAGTTATATATACTCTTATGAATATGACTATATGCAGGCGCTTTCAAAAACCGATCCATTCAAAGCCCGCTCCTTCTCATTCACCAAACGCTATATAGACGATCTTCTCGGTGTGGATAATAGCTAAATAAATGACGCAGTGAAGGATATATATCCACCTTCACTGGATTTGAAGGAAACTACAGATAGCCCTACAGGCACATCATACTTAGATCTCTATCTCTATAAAAATGAAGCGGGCATTCTCTCTCGTCGACTTTATGACAAAGGAGATGATTACAATTTCGACATCGTAAACTATCCCTTTCTGGACAGTAATATTCCAGTGGGACCTGCATATGGCGTATACGTATCTCGTTTAGTAGCATTTGCTAGATCCTGTGTTAAATGTGACGATTTTAATCAACGTCACAAAACATTGTTGCAGCAACTTATGAAACAGGGCTATTCCACCAAGCGCCTCCACTCAAAGTTTCTCAAATTTGGCGATACATATCGCATGCTGATAGCAAAATACGAATGTAGCGTGCAAGATTTATGGCGCTACGTTTCGTAACTTGTGTCTAATTCCGCTTAACCCGGGGCTAGGGGCCGTATGAACCCATGTACTTCAAGATCCTCACGGTACTCATATGAACAGTCACAATCAAAGCGTGACTGAGATACATCATTCTTTAGATAACGACTTTACAACGAATATTATGGATTAAGAATACTGATCAGCGATACGGATTTGATATTTTAGGAACATCATGATGTCTTGTCGGCATCATTGAAAACTGTTGACCGCTTCTCTCTTGCAGGAAACAAGCCTATGTTTATGTATACTATGATTTTCTTTTTGAATTTGGTGCTAATACTGTTATATGGAATATGGAATAGGTCTTTGGATTATGGACGCGGATATTCTGTAATGGACGACGGCTGGATTATGAATGACGGACTAGACGCCTGTAATGCACTGGAGCTTATTCTCCATGGGCAGCAAACGGGGACAATTCCATCATAAACACGTCGATGGACAATTCATCACACCATAAAACTCGGTCAGCAACAGCCGTAGAATAGAACATGATTAACCATTCACAGAAATTCCACGTAAGTTCCAACGCCTCCTCCTCTTCCACCTCGATTCCCTGTGTAGCAAAACATTGATAAAAATCTGTCGCACATAACCCGTAGAACAAGAAGGACCTTTGATTGATGGCCTTACTGTTCGTGCTAGACAGTCACGGTTAATCGGTATGATAGACGACACGAAACGTTACAAGATCACAGGGAAAAAACACAGGCAAATCAGCACACGCAAATCGAACGTCTAAGATGCATATGTATATCACAGACACGATGAATAATAATGAACACAAAGCAGGTACACGAACAAGATTCCACGTAATGACTCCAGCTTGAACTAAAAGTGTCAGTTAAACTGAATAAATTTTCAACGTTCACAGAACAATAAATTCACACAACACAAGCACAGAATTTCACATACAGTTGGACACGTCCATGAAACCACAGTAAAAACTCCAAATGAAACTCAACACAAATCCACAGATATACAGAAATGGAGACGCAGCGATTTAAACACGTACGAATTAACGGGGACCTCGCCAAAAGGAGGTAAGCCAGGGAAGATAACTCTGTAAGTAGTTACTAAGCCCTTTCCTCACTAGCCCCATAAACGTGACGATGTACTTTATGTCAAGCCAGTGATATCTTCCCGCGTTGGAACCCCGTGAATATCCGAAAGTAAGAGCTTTCACACTGGGCTTTCATTGAACATACCTCCAAAATCAGTACAGCATTAAAAAATATAAAATAGCGCTTTTATTGCAGCAGCTGTTCATATGGAGACTATGAAGTATCCACACGGTTCCTAGCACCGACTTAACCCTATCTGCCCTATCTGGCCTGGTGTGTGTACCGCAGCCTGGGGGGGGGGAAGTGCCCCCTATATATTTTCGCTATCGCTAAGGCTAGAGGTCTGAAACTTACCACACTATATCTTTGAGTCAAGCCCTATAAGAAAATGTATAAAAACCAAGATAGCCCCATTATGACGTCACAGTCACGTCATTTTCAAAAAGAGCGTTTTTGACGATTTTCCGGTCAGATTGTTCGTATTGTTTTATTTTTATTTTTTCGTCGCAAAAACTGCCTGATAAATCAGTAAATAATGGTCTGATTTGAAATAAAATAGGTTTTACCCACTTTTCCATGCAGAAAGGCAGAAAGCTTGAAGAAATCTGACGAAAGCATCACTTTTCTGGTATCCCACATGGCTGCCATTTTCGATTTACCCACGATCCTCTGCTCGGGGTCATGCAAATAAGCTTAAAATGACCCCAATATGTTAATCTACATAGTCACGGAGTTTCAGCTTTCAAGTTTTCGTCGTTCCGGAGATGAGAGGAAAAAACCAACAGAGGGGAGGGGGGGGGGGGGGGGGTGAAAGTGCCCCCAGGCCAGGTAGGGTTAAGCGAAATTAGATACGCTAGCTCGGCAGCTGTGATGACAGATCAGCTCAAACAAATATCTCATCTGATGTTAATGGATGAGCATCGTGAACGTCTGATGGAGTTAACGCCTCAACATGGGATAAACCTAGAAAACCCAGAAAACTGACCTACAATGCTCGACGTCGTACGGCTTACATTACCCACCAAAACAAAAACCTACATATATTTGTCGAATGACATGTACAGAGGGCGGGCTCCGGGGACTAACAGTCCACCAGAATCCTACCATATACAGGTAATAAATTGGAGCGATATGCAAGAGGTGGGAAAAATTGACGTCTGACGACTAAAAAGTAACCACATGACTCTACAGGAAAGCTTCCATTGGCACCTTAAATTCAGACCAGATAATGGTCGATCAAGGACAAGACTGATCTGATCGCCCAGTAACCAGATACATTCCAAAGGATCGGTAAATTTCAGGCTCAGTATCACATTACTCTGAGCCCATCTGTCGCACCTGTCCCTAGGCGTGTGTCAATTAGCTTGAGAGACGACATCAAACGTTGTTGGAAATGGAAAAACAGTGCATTATCACCAAAGCACGGGAAGGGGAGCCCACAGGCAACAGGGTCAACAGCTTGGTCTATCGCAAGAGTCCGAATGGCAGATTACGACTATGTCTGGATCCAAAGGTCTGGAACAATGCGATTCGCGGAGAACACCATATGACACCTGCACTGGAAGAAATCCTTCCAAAGATTGAGTGGTACGTCGAAAGATGCGAGGACATAGGCATAGGCATCTCGGATGATGTGGTAATATTTGGACAATCGATCCAGGACCACGATCGCAACATGCATGCAGCCATGGAGAGGTGCGAGAAAAATGGGCTGAAACTGAACCCGGACAAGACCGAACTGAATAAAGACAAGATAAAATTCTATAGCATCGTATGCAAGCAATTTGCGGCTCACCCTGACCCTTCTAAGATCACCACTCTACTGCAGATGGCATCCCGGCTACTGTGAGTTGTCACAACGACACAGCGACACCCCGGCTACTTGTTGTCACAGCGACACAGCTCACCAATTACCAATATACGAATTGTCAGAGGATTTCCATCAGAGCTCTCTAGATTTGTATCTAATACCGCTCATGCTGGTGCTAGGGGCCGTGTGGTCATGTCATCCAAGTTGCCACATGAACAGGTACAATAAAGGCGTACCTAAGATACAACACATACCACGAATCGTTAGATTCTTGGTGTATGCTTTAGAATAGGTTAACCTGAAGACAATACTGTGAAGTTATGTGGCTCTGTCAGTATGTCGGCACCTCTTCCCACTTCCCTTATTTACGTTGTAATTACTCAAGAACTCCAAAGATTCTTGCGGTTGGCACCCTACATGGGTCCATTCATTCTGAATCTCAGTACAGGGACGGCTCCCTTTAGAGAGCTAAAGGTAACCAGTTTGAGCGGACTCCTTCACAAAACATATCCATATTCATATTCGCGGACAAAAAACTCAATTAGTGCAGAATACACATTGGCATACTTTGACTCGTATAAGAAGATAACCTCTCAAGTCGGCGCCTCGATGAAAGGTTTGGGGGCAGCATTAATGCAAGATGGAAAGTCATAGCATACGGAAGCAAGGCCTAACGGATGTGGAATCCAGGTACGAAACATAGAGCTAAAGAGATTTTGGCAGTGGTCTATGGATGCGAACGTTTCTATACTGCGGTCGTTGTTTCATTGTGGAGTCTGACCACAAACCACTGGAATCCATCCAACCAAAACACCATACCTCAGCGCCTCCCAGACTACAACGGATGCTTCTTCGACTTATGACCTTACTATCAAGTATCGCCCTGGCAAAGAGATGTTACTTTCAGATGATTTATTCAAGTTGTCTCCAGAAGACAGAGACCCTGTACCTGTGGATTTAGGGATACATGAGGTGTGGCCTCAACAATGCTGCATCAAGTGAAAAAGGAAACTAGTACAGATATCCAACTGAATGCCGTCAAAGAAATTTACATTCACCAAACCATACTGGCCATACTGTGATGAGCTGAGGATAGATGTTGCGCTGGTGCCGAAAAAAGTCATAACAAAGCCCCATGCTGTTCGCCAAGGCACTGAAAACGCTAAGTTACGACGGAGAACAGCGGTCTTCTGGAGAAACCTGAACCGGGACATAGAAGACATCACCAAATCCTCTACTACCTGTCAGGAATTCCAGAGCAACCAGACTGAGGGAACCTATGATTCCGTCTGAAGTTCTACCAAGAGATTGGCACACTGTTGGATCTGATTTCCTCATCCTTGACATTGCTGAATATATTTTAATCGCGGACTACTACTCCAAGTACCTCTTTGTCGGAAAGATGCCAAAAGGGCAGAGTACCAGTAGCACAACAGTCGAACTCACACAGCAGATCTTAAGTGGATACCGGGAATTAATGATCTGTAAGTAGGGTGTCTGATCCGAAAACCTGTAATTTAGCATTTACTGTTAGCCTAGTAGTAGGGAAGTTTGTTCTCTACATTGCGATATATCTAACTCCAGTCCAATCCTTCTCTGCAATCTCAATAAGCATAATAGTAAGATACCCATAAATAGTATTATTGTGTAACTCTAGTTATCCAGGGTACGGCTTATAGCGTTGGACACACCGGTTCTCGTCAGATCACCGAAGTCAAGCAACGTTGAGCTCGGTCAATACTTGGATGGGTGACCGGGTGCTGTACTGGCTGGGCTGATCAGTGTCCAGGGTAATAGGAACTGTGAGCACTCTCGTGTTCTGGCACATGTATACACCGGCGTGATATGACTGAAACAAGGTTGAAAACGACGTTAAACCCTACTACTCGCTCACTCTCTAGTTATCCATACATTCTAATGCATGCCGGGTATAACCAGCCGAGTCCAGTCCATGATAAGTTTCAATGGTCCCAAACCCTGATGACGTATCATATCTCTCTCAATCACGAGATGACTTGTGTATTCATTCATCTGCATGACACGTGATCACTTATCCAGAAATCTAACATCGCTTATGTAAAACGAAATCAATTAAATTGTCATTGTCAACGCAAAGTACATGTACCACAAGGCGTGAAGTCCTATATGTAACCCGATACACCAAATTAAAGTTTGCTCTTCCAACTGTGCCAGTCCAGGGACCTCGCTCCGGCAATTAAGTTGATGTGTTACATGAGGGAGATGACAGACTAGTTCAATTGTATAAAGATTCCCACCAGCCATTTAATCGTCATGGATGTTGCGGACCGAATACAAGTGAGATTTGATTGTCATGGATGTAGGGGGCCTACGTCATCAGGTTTCAGGACAATTTACAGAGAAAATCGTAAAACACTCCGCCTCTACAGCTGCATTCTTTTCTTGTTAGCATGATAGGCCCATAGCCGGAGTTCAGTTATGCTGAAATAAAAGAAAGGGTCTGATGGAAATGGTAAATTTATAGCCAAAACGGTTACGCAGGTACGCCGAGAAAGAAGAGAGAATATCTATTGCTGGGGTTATACAATTACGCTGGGTCCAAAATCAAGTGTAATATATTTTGCTGGAGTTACGAAGTTACGCTGAGAAATTTAGAGGTCTACAGTTACGCAGAAAAAGGAGTTATGAACGATCCGATGAAGTTACGCAGTTACGTTGAGTAAGGAGTAATGACCCTTTAATGGAGTTACGCATATACGTTGAGGAATAAAGAAAACATTTGACGGGAATTAAATGGCCTATAGCCAATGTTACGCAGTTACACTGAGAAAAAAGACAAATTACCAAATGCTGGAGTTACGCTGTCACACTGGATAAAAAAAACTTTGAAGAGTTAGGTATAGCTACGTTGAGAAATTCCAGAGTTGCGCCGAGAGAACGGAAAAAGGTCTGGGGAAGATATACTCAATTACGCTGATTATTACGGAATGGTCATCTAATCAAGTTACGCATTTACGCTGAGAAATAGAGAAAGTATCAAAAGCTGGGTTACTTAATTACGCTGGGTGGAAGAGAAAGTGTATGAGCCGAAGCTAAGTTACGCTGAAGAACAAAAACCGGAGTTACGCAATTTTGCCGATTTAATAAAACATGATCCATCGCCGGAGTCACGTGAAGCTTTACGCTGAGAAAAGAAGAAAGCGTTCCGTGAAGTTATGCAAGTAGTAGAGAAAGGGCATATTTAGTCTCATCGACTGATTACATATCATTATTTTTCGGAGATCGTGACCGGAAGTGGCAATTGACCCTGCGCCAGCACAGAAACAGTTCAGGAAACACCATTGCGAGCAGGACCAAAGGTGAGTTCCGGTCACGATCTCCGGGAATTACCAGAAATTAATGATCTGTAAGTTGGTCAATGAGATTAGAACTTCTCTTTCTGGTGACGTTATCATCTCGCGCTGGACATTTACGGGACGTCCTCAATTCGAGAGCAAGACTCTTCGTTATCTGGACATTTCCTTCTGTGAACTACTGGAAATTACCAGAAATTCATATGTAAATAGGTTAAGTATTAATGTGATTTTAAATATCTCGTGACGTCATCCATTCAGGGTGCCAGCTACATGTATTATTACATTACAGGCGTCTGGTCCGTCATTCATAATTCAGCCGTCGTTAATTAAAGAATAACCGCGTCAGACCTATTTCATATTCCATTTTACAGTATTAACTTGATAATGTGATGTCTAGCACTGTAATATCACTTGTCTTTATTGTACCATGTAAGCATCCTGTCTGTGTCTTGTGTGCTGTCCGCAGTGTTTATAGGGTGGATGGAGGGTGTCTGGTTCCGTGCTGCTTCAAAGATTTCTTCTTTGAAGTAGCAGGAAAGCAACTTGGCTGGGTGGTGCTTAGTTGATTCGCCGCGATATAGCTGAAATATTGTTGAAAGCGACGTTAAATTCTATTCACTCACCCCAGTATTAGCACCAAATTCATAATGACAATCATAGTATACATAAACATGGGCTAGTTTCCTGCAATTGAGAGAAGCGGTCAACAGTTTTCGTTGATGCCGGCAAGACACCATGATGTTCCGAAAAGATCAAATCCGTATCGCTGATCAGTATTCTTAATCCATAATAATCGTTGTAAAGTCGTCATCTAGAGAATGAGGTATCTCAGTCACAGCTATATGGCTACTTTGTATAGACCATGTAGTATTACCGGGAAAAATGATGCGCAGGGTTAAAGGTCAGCAGCGGTCACGTGAATCGTCACAATGAGGTCAATGTGGGGTTTCAGGCTCTTTCTCTGGGAACAGTTTATTTCAAAATGCGCAGTCAAAAGAAAGTAGACCAGGGGCGATGACTGCGTGAGTAGGGGTCAGCATAGACCCTTTAGTATTATCGAGTTCAAATCGGTTCCGCGCTGTATTGTGTAATGATGGTCTTAACGGGGCGGGTTTTGCTTGTTGTACTAATAGCCTAGTGTGCTGTGTCAAGCACCTACAGAACACGATCACCCAACATCGGCGGTCTGACCTCGGATACCAGGTACAGTTTCCGACCATTAATAGCAGTAACTCCACGTTACTAGGTGAATTCCGGGAAGCGAGAAGACAGCTGAATGAAGACGGTTAGAAATAACCCAAACGTGTAACCTTTACAAACTATATTTTGACAATAAAAGATAAGAGTGGTCACAGTGTGGAAGGGTCAATATTTATAAGTTACATTTATAGCACGTTAGTAGATGAAATGGCAACATGAACGCGTTCAGCCCCTACGGTCGAGGAAGTAGTCTGGTGGCAACTTCCAGTTTGGCTCTAACCCCGGTTGGTGGCTGGCCACCGGTACCCAATGCAGTATGTATATTGCAATTATATTAAATTATGTACAGGCGAGTTTAGCTCCTACGAGCTTGGAAGTTGCCTGGCTGCGACTTCTATTCTGGCTTCTGCACCGTCTAATGGTTGGCTGGTCGAGAAGATCAGTAAAGTAATAAAGTACCAAAGTATATATATATATATTCGCGAATTCAGCTCCTTCTGTGCCCAACCCTAGTCCCGACTGCTCCCAGCCCCCGGCTTGTGTTGTCTGTCAGCTATACCATCTGCCCTCAGCCGTTGGTCATCTACCATCAACATCCTGCTGCCTTCTTCCCGACTGATAGTCCAACTATCCTTGACTGATATCCACCTCAGCCCACATAGGATCCCAGTCACCTCTTGGACTACAACAACACCCCTTGCTGCAGTCACGGTTCCACCTAGGGTATCCTAGAGCTTGGAAATATTTCCATCTATTTCCCCAGGGTTAATTCCATATATACTTACTGCGGGTGTAATCAGTATATCACCCCCTCAGGAGTAATACAGTACCGTCTTCTCTTCCCAGATAGCGTACCTGTCTGCTCCCTTTTTCCAAGATGAGTAGACGACAGAATCACGAAATATTTACACTCTCTGGATAAGTCCATTGTCCTGTTGGTGGTGGTGGGGGCTGTCTTATCACATACCGGTCAGCGATGCTATATTACGGCCGTATAAGTGTTTACATCGCATAGTTTACACTGCGGAATACGTCAGTCCACATCACCGACGGTTAGACTTTGTCGTAGGCAACCCTCACATGCTAAACAACCTACGCCTTCTTCACAGCGTCCTCGCTGTATCATTCGATCTGCGTTACCATATCCCCCAAAAAAGAATTCGAAACACCGTTCTACAATAGGTTTGATTTGCTGTTGCCGCACAATGCTTCTCGTACAACAACAAAGACCCTCATCAGTCAAAGAAGTGGGCTGATACCAGAGAGGGGCGTCATCAAACCGCGCTGGCTTCCTGACCACCCTCCCTCTAGTAGTTGTACAGTCTGTGGCACAAGAACTTCTGCTGCATTATCAGCCGGCTGGTATACATATTCTGGCTGGACCGGGAAATGGTGGATAGGCTGGTAGAGTGCCGACTGGTGAAGTGGACAGGTTGGGTGAAGACAAGGAATTCTATAGTTTTGCACATACGGATTTGATATTTTTGGAACATCATGATGTCTTGCCGGCATCATTGAAAACTGTTCACCGCTTCTCTCTTGCAGGAAACAAGCCTATGTTTATGTATACTATGATTGTCTTTTTGAATTTGGTGCTAATACTGTTATGTGGAATATGGAATAGGTCTTTGGATTATGGACGCGTATATTCTCTAATGGACGACGGCTGGATTATGAATGACGGACTAGACGCTTGTAATCATCTCCAGTGTCCTCCCTTGAGTCACTTTCAGTCTCCGCATCACGGGGGTGACAGCGCTTCAGCCTATCATGGCGCACGATATGGAATTTTACAACAGCTTCCTAGATACGGTAAGATACATTTGTCAAGGCGTCCACGATGAATGGACCAAACCATCAGTCACGCAGCTTAAGGTTATCCCCTGGTTTACTGACTGGTGTGCAAATAAACCTTTAGCGTACAGCTGGGTCTTGGTGGGAAGATTATAGCTTTTCCGCTTCAGGCTCATCCCGCTAGCTTCCCGGACGCCTTAATGAACCTCAGCCAGGTTATACCTCAGGGTTTCACCTACTCAACTGGCTCTTCTGCCTAATTTGGGGGTGCCCCTAACGTCAAGTGGGTTGGAAATGGTGATTTGTCTCCCAAACATCATGTTGTTTGGAGAGTTACCCGTGGTATCATTTGCAGCAGCCGTGTTAAGCCACACGACTCGGCCTCTTAACCCGGGGCTGGGGGACGTATAGATACTACATGAAATACATCTCCGTAATGTTTATATGAACAGTCACAATCAAAGCGTGACCGAGATACTCATGCAGCAGATAATTATGTTCATTAAAACATTCTATTTCATTTTAGTCACACCAGTATCTTGACATCATTTTTCGGATACAACACGGCAATGTACTACACTCTACGAACATTGAATTGTGATACAGATTCGATGAACAGAATTTCAATTGATCTTGTCAGCATCATCAAAAACTGCTGACCGCTTCTATCTTTCAAGTAACTCCACCTTTTTTCTTTCGGTTATGTTAATTTGGATGCTATAATTAA
This sequence comes from Hanleya hanleyi, assembly GCA_036873755.1. Lineage (NCBI taxonomy): Eukaryota > Metazoa > Mollusca > Polyplacophora > Lepidopleurida > Hanleyidae > Hanleya > Hanleya hanleyi. The sequence goes on from JAVTVY010024052.1 coordinate 75,474, forward strand.
TGAAACAGGTCTTTGGATTATGGAACTTTGGAAACTCTTAATAGACGACGGCTGCCCAATGAACGACGGATCTGACACATTTATTCTTGGTTGGGTAACACAAACACCACAGCCCCCCCCCTCCCCTCCCCCACCAGAGATTACCACAATATAGACATTTCCAGCGGAGCCAAAATATCAACTGCCACATTTTTACCTGGGTTGCCCGTCATCATCTTCCCAGCCGACTTATAACTGCTGTAGGTATGACAGCTTTCCTGTAGTCATATGGCTATTTAGTATCCAGGCGTCAACTTTTCCCACCTCTTGCATATCGCTCCAATTTAGCACCATTGGTGAACATCACGCTGCAGCCCTGACCTAGCTTTATCTGACCTGGCTTCCGTACTACAGGGTGATAGTGACACCAACTCAGGACTTGTTTTTTACAAAGCCCAAGGCATCACCAGCAGTCGTCGCCTTGTCGTCAAACCATTGTCGAACATGCAGCTCTGCATCCAGCGCCAGTGAATCATGTCCGGAGTTATTAGATTTCTACGCAACAATGAATTGGTTTAACTTTGATTCCGATTGGTCGTATAGATGATGTAAGCTTCATCCGCTATCTTACCCATGGGGTAACCTACCTACCTTATCCACCATCTTGCCCGCCTTACCCACTAGTTTACCCGCCTTACCTGATGACTTCATCTATAACCTAACCCTTGCTCTTGCTCACATGAGACAGTACCGGCAAATTTACACAACTGTCGTGATCTATCCTAGCAATTGTATCATAGTAACCAACGAATCAATTGCACAGGTAGATAAAAGTGGTTCTGGGAGTTCAGCAGCAAATGAGGCGAGAATTCAACAATAAAAACCAGTAGGATTCATTTCTTTATTTATACAACATCATTCCATAAATTAACAATAAATAAATACCACTGTTTGTCCAGTGTTTTTACATTTAAACGGGTTGATAGCAGGATGCTCGACAACAGAAACTGTCCTCCCAAGGGGTAAACGTGGGTAACCATAGAGAATACAACCATATATGGGTATGGGTTAAACTACAATGTTTGATTTATTATACTTTCCGACACAATCCTGTACATGCGGTCACTTTATCGCACTGCATCTGGAAAAAAATATCACTATTTGATGTATTCTTACTGGACAGGATAAAACGTTCTTCGTTGTATCATTCATCGAGCAGTTTGGAATACACAAAGTTGATGCGATACCAGAGCCTCGAGAAAAATACTCGTCTGATAATACATACACACTAAAGCGTGGAATGATATACTGATAAGTGGCGACAGGTTGCACTGATATAAGAATGTGTCGATATCAAATGAACAGCAGAATATAGAAAGAGAATCAACGATCAAGAACAATACAGAACAGACTTGGAACAAACACACATGTAACTGATCCATGTAGTTGGACAGTCTCGGACTCATCGCCATGTTTATAATGGGATGAACAATATTATCAACGAATTTCGGGCAAAAACAGAATATGCAGGGTTATCAATGAACCAGTGGCATCGTAACAATGCTATCAACTTTTCTGGTACTCTTCACAGGTGGAACTGGTGTAGGCAAAATCAACCCTCTCTGTACTACACTGCTTAAGTACTGGTAAAAAAATATTCAATGATTGCCCGGCATTGGCACACAGGAATTGGGAATCTACAGACCAATATTTTCATCATGTTACATTTTGTCTGAAGGCTGGGATTTGAAATTGTGTAAACTTTGCAAGTGTATCTTCGATTAATTATTGTTCGCGATAATGTTGATGGCTATTTGAAACTGTTAAAACTATCGGTAAACTACAGCTGATTAACAATATAACTCTGGACTACGAGAACAATCAGAAAAACAAAATAATTATACTGAATAACATAGATGCTGATGTATCATGCATCGATAAACGACCATACAGAATAAATGGAGGCAACGGAAATGATTGAGTCAAGCTCTTGATAATATTGTATTGGGACACTGCAAACCAAAATATGAACAAATTCACTTGTGACAATCCTTCGAATACATAAATGGTTTGACTTCATCAACTTCAATGTTCATCAAATGGGAGGGGAGGGGCGGGGGGGATACGGGCAAGAATACTGTCATTGTTATATGCATGGGTCATAGAATAACCTTAAGGCACCTGGGGTCAGTGTACAATAAAAAATGGGTAGGTGTTGTCGAAGAACAATGCTCATCAAACCCAGCTGTGTCTTTAAAGTACATATATTCAGCAGTGCTTGTAAGTTCTCATAACATAGTTACTCGACGTAAGTTACAACAGTTTAAATGTCAATACATTATAGTTACTCCGCTCCTCATGAGTGTTGCCAGGGGGGACATTTGCTATGCCTACTTATTGGAGGGCTCTCTCTTATTGTGCTCTCCAATGTAGGGAAAAGCAACCGTTTTGGTCTTTGAGAAGGGTTCGTTTGCAGCCAATGACCCCATCCATCAATGCCCATGCTCCATACGCCCGACGACAACCACAATATTCCACAATTAGTTTACATGTGTAAACTTGTCAGTAAACAGTTACTTGACTCGCATTATGATGCTTTACAGTTACTCACTACATGAATTATGAATCTATTTACTATACTCAAGATTTTTGTTTACAGTTACTCACATTATGACTTTTTACAAGTAATCTACTCACATAATATTTACAGTTACTACTATATACTCACTTAAGTTTTTCAGTTACTCCACTCATATTACAATTTTTACAGTTACTCCACTCACATGCCAGGAAGATTTATTTTATAACAACAAAAGGTTTCTCAATGAAAGAGGAATTTCTCTTCCAAACACTCACAAGGATATACCGAAAGACAGTTACTCTAATTGCTGTCATTAGACCAATTTACAAATATTGTCAAATATTCCACATCATTCATGTATACCACATTTCAGTTATTTTCTATTATTACGTAACTAGTCTGGAGATCTCCATCCTCATCCATATTCAGTTATTTTCTACTATTACTTAACTAGTCTGGAGATCTCCATCCTCATCCATATTCAGTTATTTTCTACTATTACATAACTAGTCTAGAGATCTCCATTTTCAGTTATTTTCTACTATTACATAACTAGTCTGGAGATCTCCATCCTAATCCATATTCAGTTATTTTCTACTATTACTACTAGTCTGGAGATCTCCATCCTCATCCATATTCAGTTATTTTCTACTATTACATAACTAGTCTGGAGATCTCCATTTTCAGTTATTTTCTACTATTACATAACTAGTCTTGAGATCTCCATCCTCATCGATATTCAAATTGACTTAGTTACTGGGAAACCAATAGATAGTTATTAAAGAATGACAACACAAAAATAATGTCTTAGACCTTATGTGACATACATATAGATACAATGCTCACAACATTAGGCCACTCCAATTTATTTTTTGTTTCGCGGGTGGAGTTTATTTTTTGGGGGACCACGCGCATAGACGAGTGCAAACTAACAAAATAAAATGGGTGTGGCAAACTGTCCAGTTTAATTTTTATGTTTATGATCACCTCCAATCTTGAAAAGAAAATCTGCTCATGAAACAAAAAATAACATTGCTGTGGCCTTAAATAGCCTGGACATACATGACGCTAGTGGGCCCCTTTTCGAGGAGTGCACATGCACACATCATTGTCAAATTATACAATTACTTGTAAAAATTAATCTTGCTTCGAGTCGCGTTTTTTCTTCAAGATAATTTTGTTGGCAATTAAGTCATTTCATTTTAGGAAATGGTAAAATATTTCTTACCTCTCAAACAAGATATAGTTAACTTGAAACAAGTTTTATTATCTTAAACAAAGTGGAATATTTATTTAAATATTTCTTGGCAGTGATATTACCAGACATGCCAGAAGAGATACACCTAGAGATATTTGTCAAGTTTTTCTTGACAGTGATATTACCAGAAGAGACATATCTAGAAATAAAAGATTGATGCCGTTAGCTCAAGTTTGATGCTCTATTTATGGTAGTGGCCAAAACACCATGGTGTAACTATGGTGAAATGACAGTGTTTTGACCACTACCATGGTACTCTTTTTGTTTTAGAGTTTGGGACATCTCGAGTGAGAATATTGCATTTTGATTGGTGTAACTGGTGTAGTCATGGTATAGACTGGAGAGGTGACTGTTTTGTCACGAGTTCTCTACTATCCTGTAACTATTGTTACAGATGTGCATGTAAAGTGCGACTAGATTACAGTTTTCTTCAAGTTGAGACATTCAGTGTACTCATTCTTTTGAGGTGCATTGTCACTTGAACTATAGCCTTACTTTCACATGTATGGTGGTGTCCTACATGTAAGTTAACGCTTAATAAAAGCGCACTTCTCTACCATATTGCACTTATCTCTCTGTGCTGAAAACACAAATCAAGAAATGATCTGCCACAAAAAAAAATCGAAATCGAACAAAAAATTATGCTGAGTCCATTATTCCGTGATGGATATATTATGCAGAAAGAAGATGTTTGTGAAATACAATATATTTGGTTTTACTTTATATCACATCACAATGTTTAATGTAGTTCAAACCTATGGAAGAATATACGAGATGGGAGAATGTTCTTAAGAGGAAAATAAAACTACACCAGACCTGGGGCCCGTACAGTGAGGAAATATTACAATGGAACAATACCTGTTAACAACAGGGCAATTATGCACATTGGCTTCAAATTTCAACCCCGAGATATATATCTTACAATATAGAACATTTCTAATAGTTCAGCTGCACTTATGCCGATTTTTTTAAACCAAATATTATAATGGAAATAGTCCTTATGTATTGAATGATGGTGTTTACTATATTGTAAGCCGAGTTGCACAATAATATATTTCAACACCAGTGAACTTTAACTTGCACAATAATAGACATGAAAAATTCTACCAAACTCGAAGTTGCACAATACATGAAATCACTTGTGCTATTAAAATTGCACATTACTCAACACAGGACATCACTACTTCACCCAAGTATACAAACTCGGCAAAAAACACCCTTCTCTCAGTGTCAAGAATTTATAACCCTCCAAACTGTTCATGTGATACTCTTTCACTGCATTGGACCAAAAAATGCGGCACATGTGCATTCAGTTTCTGTAGATTTTGATTGACACAGGAAGCATTTATCTGTATATGATAAGACAGGAAGGGAGGGAATTTGGCTTAATGTCACACTCAAGTTTGTTTCACTCATATGGTGAAAGTCAGTTTGGTTGGTGGAGGAAGCCGGAGTACCCGGGGAGAACCATCGCCCTTCGGCAAGTAACTGACAAACTTTCACACATGGACCAGCTGGGCTTGAACCCGTGCCGGTTTAGCGGTGTGAGGCTAGCGGTCACCAGCGAAGTGCCTTAGACCACTCGGCCACCGAGGGCCCCTGATAAGATAGAAATTGCATCCAGTATATATTATAGAACTTGGGGCTCCGCCTGATAAATTGAGCTCTTTTGAGGTTGCAATTCAATGAGGGTTGGCAGAATTATGCCAACATTGCATAAGCTCGACACAATATATGAGGGTCGGACGAGGGTTAGTCTTGGAGATAGAGGGCGGGGCTTGGTGCCCGGGGGTAGGGACATACTCCCGAGTGTAGTGCAAGCTCCAGGAATATTTGAGGGTATGGGGTTGGGCAAGGCTAAGTTTAGGAAATATAGGGTCGGGCTCGTGCTCGGGGACATGCTCTCGAGGGTAGTGTTAAGTATTCTGACATGAAGACCATGAAACACTCGAAGTTCTATTCATCTTCTTCCACTCTGCTCCAGTAAGTAATCATGGTAATGGATGATGCTGATTGGCCAAGAGTCATTCGCGCTAAAGCTGTGCGCCGCGTTTCTAACCCCAATGCAATAAGAGGGTATCTGACAGCAGGAAGTATACAATCTGATGCCAAGAGAATGGAAAAACACAAGCAAACTGAGATTATAAAGTATATGAACTCAGCATATGAAAAACACAAGCAAACTGAGATTATAAAGTATATGAACTCGGCATATGAAAAACACAAGCAAACTGAGATTATAAAGTATATGAACTCGGCATATGAAAAACACAAGCACACCGACATTTGCGCAATATATGAAAACAGTGGTGCATTTTAATGTCCAGGTTTTTCAACACACAAACAGCTCAACACAAATGATAACATACACTCAATATTTGAAAACACTTGTGCAAAATACACAATATTTACGAAAACACCAGTCCAATCAAATGTGCACAGCACTAATCATATAAAAATATCAGTTTACAATTGGGAGAGTACCATATTCAAATTATTGAAACACCAGTGCACTCAAATTCAAACAGTACTCGACTCCAAATGTGCACAGTCCTCAATATATGACATGCAAATGCTTTCCTGAGCATATATATATACATATGGTATGTGGTTGAAATAAAAGATGCAAATTACGTTAAACACTCTAATAAATCAATCACAGTAAATGCATTTTCACCCCAAAATATTGGAATGAATACATGATGCGAATATCGAGGATTTGTCCCTAATGAAATTTTACTCAGACGTATGAAAGAAATTGTCCAGTTATCTAGAAGTAAATGATCTTATTATGGTCGGAGTAATTCCCAGTTCCTGTGTGTCATGCATTTCGAGTGAGCGAGTGAATAGGGTTTAACGTCGCTTTCAACATTTTTTCAGCTATATCACGACGGGGAAGGGAAGGTAGGGGAGGGGAGGGGCAGGGGTACCTACTTGTAACACAGCAGATCTAATGCTGCCATTTTATAGTGCTGTCCCACTGAAACATCATGCCGTAGGTAGACACGACACCCCACTCAGTCACATTATACCGACACCGAGCGAAGCAGTCCTTGTTCTATCCCCTTAATGCTGAGCATAAGCGAGGGAGCAACAAGTTCCATTTTTCAAGTCTTAGGTATGACCCGGCCTGGGATCGAACCCAGTACCTACCGCTTACGAGGCCGACGCTCTAACCATTCATGCATTTCGAATAACAGTATTCTTAAGTGATGTATTTTTGCCAAATCATCTTTGAAAACAGCAATCTTTTCTCTCCGTAAACATATGAAGCCAGTCCAGAACCAAGATAAACCCCGAGATATTGGTTGTGTCAATTGTTATCTTGCCCCAAAAAAACGTTTTGGCTCTGAACTGGAATAGGTCTTTGGATTATGGACGCGGATATTCTCTAATGGACGACGGCTGAATTATGAATGACGGACCAGACGCTTGTAATTTATATGTTTATAGAGAGAAAAAGAAGTCGTTTCCACATCCAAACAGATGATTTTGCACAAATCTATTACTTCAACATGCTTTTATTTTGAGAACCCTAACAGACCATATGACAAGATAATATACTTCAAGTTAACTGAAAAATTTCTTTCATTTGGCACTAATGGAGGCCAAAACCTTGCTAAACCACGCCATGTCCTTCATTTGAATAAAATGTTGATGAAATAATACAAAAACAGAAACTTATCTGCGTAATTTCTCCTAGTACATTTTAGGAGATGATCAAATAATTAGCATGACAGATCCAAATACATCACTGGATAGTTTGGAAATCGGCCATGTTTCCTTCCCATGGTGCAATGCACACCACGAGTAACTTTAGCTCACCGTAATGTTGTAAGTATAGGCGGCAGCAAAAAATGCAAAAATAAATAAATTGCCCTTATGAAATGTGTCTTCGAACGTTTCCGAAGAATTCTTTAGGTCTTTATCATTCTTTTATTCTTCTTACTGTTTAGGTTGGCATGGGTAAATGAATCTACAGCCCAAAAATTGCCCACTTCCAGTGCCGGAGCCGCCAGAGGTGTTCTGTTGGTCTAGCGAAGCCAGGGCGACAACTCTTGTTGTACCCGTCTCTGCGCAGGTGTTCTTTGAAACTGTCCAGGGATGTATTGGAGGCAATCAGGAGGTGATCGAATGTTTAATTGAACTGGGTGCTTGAATTATTACAGCGTTTACCTTAACTCACTGTTACAAGTAAAGGGTAATATTGAGAATAATTCTCAAGAACTTTTAGTGTGCGATATAATGATTTAGTTATTATGTACATGTCACCATGGCGACATCTCATTTTAAATCTATACACAAGTGTTTGTATATAAATTTGTTATAATATTAAAGAGCACCATAGTCATCAGGATGAGTATCATGATACTTTCTGTTATTATATACATAACAATAATTATTATATTGTTTCGACAACATGCCCTATTATGTGTAACATAATGCCTGTCTGTGGCGTCTTCACCAATATATCCATGGCACTAATATTCTCACTGCAGCTTTGCACTGCGTCTAAACTAATAAGGGGTAATTGTTTTTTGAAGATTTGTGGGAAAAGAAATCTGTTCAAGATTCAGTTTCTCATCTTTGAAAAATTTGCGAGAGCTGAATAATCACTCTCCTAGATTTAGTACCGGTATTGCAAGAGTCATCCCTGTATTGCGGGAGTGATTCACTGTCATTGCCACTTATACATTTCATTTTCCAGGAGAGTAAGGACAGCTCTCCTGAGGGAAAAGTTAGGCGAGTGATGGACCACAGGGAGAGTGACCACTCTCCTTGAAAACGACCGGCTGGATTCAAGAGAATCACATGTTATTTCCCTCTTGATGTTGGTCAGTCGGGTCGATTGTACATGCCTACGCTAGCTCCCCCGTACACGCAGTCCTTGAAACGGGACCCGGATGAGTATTGATGGTTTATCCGAGGTGTCCAATCACATTTACCATGTGAGGCACGTGGCTAAGATTTGACTTTATTTACTTGCACAACATGCAAGGCATGGGAGCCCCAGTTAATTGCGCTTGGAATACAGACTTAATGTGGATATTTCAACCAGAGGCACTGTGGGTGCATGCCCCTGGAGAACTTCTATGTTGATGGACTGACATCATTGTGCCTCCAAACTAAACATGAAAAATATATTTGATTTTGAATGGATTTTCTTCGCCTTTGATACTCAAAAGAAGTCCAGATGCTGTGCTAAGTTTCTTGGCTGTAAGAATGATCAGCATTGATATATCAGTAAGAACGTCAGAGACAGGACTTACGTTACAACCAGTAGCTTGTGTATCATTGTAATTATGCAGGTTTTGGCAGCAAAAACCAGTCCGGCCTCTGTAACACTTAACATGTTTAAGTACTGCACATCAAGTGATTTCAACACCACGTGAGAAAACTGCACAACATATACATGTGCGTCTCAAAAAACGATGAAGTTATTATGTGTCAATAATGATGAATTTTGTATATAACACGAGGAGTGGATGAAAACATCTTTCTATTTGTATCATATGTGCATACGGACAGACATACATCCAGACAGACAAAGACATAGTAAATATACATTAGGGATGAGCTCCTCTTGACGATCTTTATATCGTGAACAAGTCTGTATTATGTAGGGCTAGTTTTCTTTCTAAACGTTAAAGAGCTAATTCACTCATTTTGAAAATATGGATTAAATAACACTTAGCGACAGAACTGTCAAATTGGTAGGAAAGGCTAAGTAATTACGACAATTTCTACTCATGCGACTGTATTGGATGTTGAATTTTTGTCAGTTGTTCCACCAGTTCCTCCCCCCAACTACTTGTAAAATATTTCTCCGGGACTTTCAAAGGACCTAAATCAACTTTTTTCCAGGACTTTCAAGCACCTTGAAGCATTACGTACACAGAAATTTCTTGCATCCTCAATGCCTGACAGTTTGCCAATAACGTAACCAACGAGATAATATGGGATTTTTTTTTTATCAAGAATAAAATTCAAGGACTTTCCAGGACTGACAGATAAAAATCTTGAATTTCAAGTACTTTCAAGGCCTGGAAATTGGTAATATAAAATTCAAGGACTTTCTAGGTTTCAAGCACCTGTGGGAAATCTGTGCTCAAATAACACTGTCTGCAGCTACCCTTTCTGTTTACTGAGTAGGTGACAAAAATTGTCCATCCGAGGCAGTCACAAATAAAACTGAATTTTTTTTTTTCATTTTTATCTATTTTCATCCTCCAGTAATTTGACATGTTATTTAATGCATATTTTTAACCCTTTGAACCCGAGAGTTTCCATGTCTATTAACACCCGACCCTGAGCTCCACGCTAAAATAGGGATATAAACGACAATTTTGTCATATGCATAATCTAAACAGCATTGCTTACACCCTGGGGACTCTACGAGTGTCAGAGGATCCCTTTTGGACTTGGGCGACCAAACTAAAACTGTGGAGCGGATACGACTTAAAACGTTAGCTGATTGGCTGAATAGTCGGTTCTGACGTCCCAGGTCGCTAAAGCGGCATCTCGGGTATATACATTATATCAATAGGCCGCTAAAGCGGCTTCTGGGGTTCAGAGGGTTAAAATGAGTGAATTACAAGTAGCTCTTTAAGTCATGGATTTTAGAAGGGAATCCTGGCAGTTAACCAAAACTTCAATATACATATATCAGTGAATGTACAAGATGAGGAAAAAACATGAATAGAAAAAAAAACTTGACTAAGTGTAAAATTGCTGAGACACAGGAGGTTGATATCAGGGAATCTTGATCTTGTAGAGTTTTAACTTGAAGCCCAGTAGCTCCGTGAGGACGGCAGAGAAGGCGGATAGAAGGACGACCTTCGTGGCATTATACACCAGAGGATTGGCTGACATGCCAGAGATCTTGAATGGACTCTCCAACTCCTGAAAGGGAAAAAATTCAGCAAAACTGATTGGACTGATGACAAAAATTCTACTCACAGTGACAAGTCCTAGATGAATATTTATAATATATTAAACTAATGAAAACAATACACGACTTGCCGGTCGTCTGAGTGGCAAAAATGAAGAGTTATTGCCCCTTTCTCAGGAGCAAAAATCGGATACAGCAATGCCTTCAGCATGGGCCTCGGGGAAAATCACCCTCATAAGTTTGTTTTTTTGACAGTGACAGAAGCTGACAGGGACCGGAGATATCACTGAACTGTTCTACAGTGAAAGAAGTCTGAAAAAATCCTGTACAAAATCCTTTGAAAAAACTTTTTTCGGCAATTTTAAGTCCGTGCCTATACGTACAGCATGCGTGAGGCAAAAGTTTACTCATGTCTTGCATTGCACTATGGGAAGGAAACATGGTGGTTTTTGCTATTTCTAGACGACCGGCAAGGCGTGTATTGTGTGCTGAAGATAGTTTGAGAATGTTCGACTAAGGGTCTCTTGGTACACCACAGCTCCTTATCTGATGCTTATCAGCTGGGTTTCAGTATAGTGTTTCGGAATATGCTCATCAATTTCAACTTACAACCATAGTGTAGGCAACAGCATGATTCACCTTCAATGCAGTTCATATTTTGCTCACCAAATTCAGCCCTTTAATAAGGGGTAAACTTGTTATTATAACACGGTTCATTATAAAGAACATTTCAGAAAAGCATGGCCACTGTTATGTGTTACAATGAGACACAGGTGAACTAGTGTGGTCCGATGTTTGTCCTCTGATCGCAGCACTATAATGTGGGATACCTTGTGAAAATTGCAGAGTCATTGCTGCTTTCAGTGCTGTCCCTTTGATTTGTAGGGCAAATCCACAAGAGTTACCTACCTTGAGGAGATCTTCAGCCAGTTTGAGAACATTATTGGCTAGCATAAGCTCTTCCTTCTTATGAGGTTTCTGCTCCATTTGTAAATATAAATTTATCTGAAAGAATTGAACATCCCATTTAATATAATATTATGACAGGGCAACAAATATGTGGACATGTGACAATCCAATGGGGAAATTACTATTTACAGTCACATGCCAAGCTTTCTCAATACGATCTCATTGGCTATTCTATTTTTGGAAAGTACAGCTTAGCAAGTGCTACTTTTATCCCTACCAGACCTGGGCGATTCGGGTCTGTCCCAGTCTTTGGGGGGCACTTCGGGGTCTGTCCCAGCCTTGGTCGGGGAGGGGAAGCGGGGTCTATTCGGGGTCTGTCCTAGCCTTTGGGGGTCGATTCGGGGTCTGTTCCAGCCTTTGTGGGGTGATTCGGGGTCTGTCCCAGCCTTTGCGGGGGGATTCGGCTCTGTTCCAGCCTTGGGAGGGGGGAGGGACGGGGGCACGCTTCAAAAGAAAATGTCGAAAACACCAAGATGGCCACCACTATGACATCACAGCGATGTCATCATTTTGGAAGCCATTTTTGCCAATTTTTTGGACAGATTTTCAGAATTGTTTTTTTTTTACAAATTTCTCTCAATAACTAATCAGTATGATAGAGAATAATTAGTTTTGGCAAAATAAATACTTTTATGACATTTTATGTGAGAAAAATGACCAAAAAAAATTAGACATAGAAGACGGAAAAGACGAAAAAACACCACTTTTTGAGGACACCTCATGGACGCCATTTGAAATTTTCCCATGATCTTTTACACCTACGATTAAGCAACTAGTCTCAAAATTACACTAATAAGATTCGCAGAAAAGTCAGAAAGTTTCAGCGTTCTTGTTCTATTTTCCTAGAGCTGTGGTGAAAAGTTTGGTTGTGGAGGGGGCCATAATGACCTTCCCCAGGCCAGATACGGTTATGGTCAAAATCTGGATCAGACTGTCATGTGGTTGACCCTTTATAGTCAGCAGTCATATTGTGGCAGGGAAAGGAAACAGCCAGAATGTGCATGTATTACAATGGCCCAAATAACATAACTGTATAAAGGGAATTCTTTGACAACACAGGCTGGAGCTACAGAAGAAAGTTGATAGGCTTGTTGAAGATAACATAAGAGGAAATCAGTGATCAGCAATCAGGTACACAGAAATTCAACTAGAGGTTCCGCTTTGACCCTTGAGTTGCCGCTCCGGCATGAAGCCTACGCTGGTTGTTTTTTTGTGCAAAAACATACGTCTCCCCCAACCTCCCACCTTGCCTTGAATGGGCACATAATTTAAGGGAAAGTGCTATAAAATGAATGTAGCAATAAGTATCTTAAACAAAGCTGCGTATCTAAAAATATTAATTACAAAGAAGCGATTTTCATTGAATATACATGTACAAGTAGATGAACGGATGGACGGACACCGGACACGGATGAATGCATGCACACATACACTAAAACCTGATCAAATGCGGGGGCTATCCCAATGAAGCTTCCATCCAAGTTTGGTGAAATTCCATCCAATAGTTCTCAAGATATCTTGCAGACAAAGCCTGTATATACATGTACAAGCAGATGGACGGACCGACGGACACCGGACGAACGCATGCACACACACCAAAACCTAGTCAAATGAGGGGGCTATCCCAATGAAGCTTTCATCCAAGTTTGGTGAAATTCCGTCCAGTAGTTCTCCAGATATCTTGCAGACAAGCCCTGTACATGTATATACATGTACAAGTAGATGGACGGACAGACGGACACCGGACATGGATGAATGCACGCACACACACCAAAACCTAATCAAATGAGGGGGCTATCCCACTGTAGCTTCCATCCAAGTGGGGTGAGATTCCGTCCAGTAGTTCTCAAGATATCTTGCAGACAAGCCCTGTATATACATGTACAAGTAGATGGACGGACGGACGGACACCGGACATGGATGAATGCACGCACACACACCAAAACCTAACCAAATGAGGGGGCTATCCCACTGAAGCTTCCATCCAAGTGGGGTGAAATTCCGTCCAGTAGTTCTCAAGATATCTTGCAGACAAGCCCTGTATATACATGTACAAGTAGATGGACGGACGGACAGACACCGGACATGGACGAATGCACGCACACACACCAAAACATAATCAAATGAGGGGGGCTATCCCACTGAAGCTTCCATCCAAGTGTAGTGAAATTCCGATCAGTAGTTCTCAAGATATCTTGCAGACCAGGCCTGTATATACATGTACAAGTAGATGGACGGACGGACGGACACCGGACACGGATGAACGCATGCACACAAACCAAAACCTAGTCAAATGAGGGGGCTATCCCAATGAAGCTTCCGTCCAAGTTTGGGGAAATTCCATCCAGTAGTTCTCCAGATATCTTGCAGACAAGCCCTGTATATACATGTACAAGTAGATGGACGGACGGACGGACACCGGACATGGATGAATGCACGCACACACACCAAAACCTAATCAAATGAGGGGGTTATCCCACTGTAGCTTCCATCCAAGTGGGGTGAGATTCTGTCCAGTAGTTCTCAAGATATCTTGCAGACAAGGCCTGTATATACATGTACAAGTAGATGGACAGACACTGGACACGGATGAATGCACCCACATACACCAAAACCTAATCAAATGAGGGGGCTATCCCAATGAAGCTTCCACCCAAGTTTGGTGAAATTCCGTCCAGTAGTTCTCCAGATATCTTGCAGACAAGCCCTGTATATACATGTACAAGTAGATGGATGGACGGACGGACACCGGACATGGTCGAATGCACGCACACACACCAAAACATAATCAAATGAGGGGGCTATCCCACTGAAGCTTCCATCCAAGTGTGGTGAAATTCCGTCCAGTAGTTCTCAAGATATCTTGCAGACAAGGCCTGTATATACATGTACAAATAGATGGACAGACGGACAGACACCGGACATGGATGAACGCATGCACACACACCAAAACCTAGTCAAATGAGGGGGCTATCCCAATGAAGCTTTCATCCAAGTTTGGTGAAATTCCGTCCAGTAGTTCTCCAGATATCTTGCAGAGAAGCCCTGTATATACATGTACAAGTAGATGGACGGACGGACGGACACCGGACATGGATGAATGCACGCACACATACCAAAACCTAATCAAATGAGGGGGTTATCCCACTGTAGCTTCCATCCAAGTGGGGTGAGATTCCGTCCAGTAGTTCTCAAGATATCTTGCAGACAAGGCCTGTATATACATGTACAAGTAGATGGACGGATGGACGGACACTGGACACGGATGAATGCACCCACATACACCAAAACCTAATCAAATGAGGGCTATCCCAATGAAGCTTCCGTCCAAGTTTGGTGAAATTCCGTCCAGTAGTTCTCCAGATATCTTGCAGACAAGCCCTGTATATACATGTACAAGTAGATGGACGGACGGACGGACACCAGACATGGATGAATGCACGCACACACAACAAAACCTAATCAAATGAGGGGGCTATCCCACTGAAGCTTCCATCCAAGTGGGGTGAAATTCCGTCCAGTAGTTCTCAAGATATCTTGCAGACAAGGCCTGTATACACATGTACAAGTAGATGGACGGACACCGGACACGGATGAATGCACGCACATACACCAAAACCTAATCAAATGAGGGGGCTATCCCAATGAAGCTTCCATCCAAGTTTGGTGAAATTCCATTCAGTAGTTCTCAAGATATCTTGCAGACAAGGCAAGGGGACGGACAGACATCCATCCAGACATCCATCCAGACAGACAGACAGCACAAACACTAGATGTCTCCCCCAAAGTTGAGATATGTTATCCATGTCTGTCCATGGCATCAGACTGTATACCTCCTGCTGTCAGATATGCCCTCTGATTGCACTGGGATCAAAAGGCATCACACAGTTTTTGTGTGCAAGGATCTTGGCCAATCAGCATCATCCGTTTGTAAACGGAGCAGAGCCCACTCTGCAAGTAACAGCTAAACGAAACGGTCATCTGTGTGTTCCTTGTGTAATAATTTAGCATACAATTCTTACAAGATATATTGGATGCATTTTCCCATCTCTCGTATGCTGATACATGCACTGTGTTGATCAAAATTGATAACATGAGATTGATCTAATCAAAACCCCTCGGCTTTCCCCAAGTGATTGAGACCCATGTGTAGTGTGAATTGGGGAAGAGATAGTTCTATGTGGGATGATCAAGATATACCGGTAGTTGGTTACATTCAGGCATATAGGACAGAAATAGAAAAATTGTATATCTGTAAAGGGGCATAACTTTGTAAAATATGGGCCGAGGGGCGCCACTTTCGACAGGCGTCTGACTTAGCACTCTGTAAAATAAGAACCAAGACGAATAAGCTGTACCGAACACGGATCTGCAGATATAACTTGTACATTCAGCTACAACTAACAAAATCGAAGATTATTACATCCGAAAGGGGCATAACTCCATAAGCCGAGGCGAGTAATCCTTTGTTGGCTTGTAGAATACAACAATATAAACAAGTTTCCAAAATATAGTAGCTATACTGAACACCGTTCTCCAGATATAGTTGGTTACATTCAGGCATATAGGACAGAAATAGAAATTAATATATCAGTAAAGGGGCATAATTCTGTAAAGTATGAGCCGAGGGGCGCCACTTTCGATAGTCGTCTGACTTTGCACTACTGTAAAATAAGAACCGAGACGAATAAGCTGTACCGAACACGGATCTGCAGATATAACTTGTACATTCAACTACAGATAGCAAAATCGGAGATTATTACATCCGAAAGGGGCATAACTCCATAAGCCGAGGCGAGTAATCCTTTGTTGGCTTGTAGAATACAACAATATAAATAAGTTTCCAAAATATAGTAACTATACCGAACACAGTTCTGCAGATATAGTTGGTTACATTCAGGCATATAGGACAGAAATAGAAATTAATATATCAGTAAAGGGGCATAACTCTGTAAAGTATGGGCCGAGGGGCGCCACTTTCGATATTCGTCTGACTTAACACTACTGTAAAATAAGAACCGAGACGAATAAGCTGTACCGAACACGGATCTGCAGATATAACTTGTACATTCAACTACAGATAGCAAAATCGGAGATTATTACATCCGAAAGGGGGATAACTCCATAAGCCGAGGCAAGTAATCCTTTGTTGGCTTGTAGAATACAGGAATATAAATAAGTTTCCAAAATATAGTAGCTATATCGAACACAGTTCTACAGATATAGTTGGTTACATTCAGGCATATAGGACAGAAATAGAAATTAAAAAATCTGTAAAGGGGCAGAACTATATAAATAAGTGTTGAAAATTTGGTGGTTGTGTCTCAAGCGGTTTTGCCTAATATGCGGTAACGGACGGACGTACATGGCGACGACAATACCCTGAGGCCAAAATGGCCGAGGGGTAAAAACCGAATGTGCATGTACACCGCATTTTTCTGCACAGTGCAATCAGACGGTATTACAAGGAGAGTTTAGGAAGTTACAAACTCTGACGATGGGAGAACGTGTTTATCCTGGAAGCTGTATTTTACCTGTTCAGTGATGAGAACGGAGAGGTTCCGGTATTTCTTGTTGATCTTCAGCCCCAACGTGAGGAACCTCAGCAGATAGATGCCCAGGGCCAGACACCAGGCACACAGCTCCCAGTTACAGAGCGAGTCCAGGAACTTGTCTGTGTCTTTGAGTAACTGCAGATTAAATGGTTATACCATATTCTGCCAAGTCAAGAATCCAGAACATTATCTTCCCTGCAAAAGCTAGAATGCTTAAAGGCTAAAAGAAAAGATTTTGGAGCTTATTGTGTTTACGGTAATTCCTCTAATAAATCAATCACCCTATCAGAAATCGATCACCCATGATTTTTGAAGAAAAATACGATCGGAAGTTGTAATAATTCAATCACCCCCGATTTTTAGTAGATCCTGTGTGTGATAAATGAAGGGAGAATACTTTGTTGTTGACTAGAGTTGGTCATACTAAGAGTAGTCTCCCTTCTCTTAAAGTCAAGTTTTGAGCACTGGCCATACTTTTGAACTCACTGGTGGGTAGATCGTGTTTGAAAACAGGGTATCAATATTGAAGTTGGAGTATTCACAATTTCCAATTAGCAGGACTGTATTGAATCACACCCTATGTAAATAGATTTTGAAACATCTCACTTGTTCACAGAAACAGTTTACACAAGTGACAGGATCGGAAACTGGGCACTTGATGATTCAAAGGGTATTGATTTTCCCGACTTTTGCGAATCACTTCTTTCACTCAGTTGCAATAAATTGATCACCCCTCATTTTTACCACCTCAAATATTTCTTCCGGTGATCGATTTATTAGAGGAATTACCGTACAGAATTTTCATGGTGAAATGTTAAACGGGAAGTGGGAATAGAAATTGAAATAAAAAAAAATATCATAAATGTAAGCTTATTGTCCCCTTCTTGGAATAGTAGGAATATTTGATCCACATTATAATAATTACACTGGTTATCAGTAGTTAAAAAAACTCGCTCCATCTTAATATAAACATATGGGATAGATCATGGGAATGAACCATAGCTCATGCGGTAGCCCACGTGCTGGGCACCTGTCACCACCCCAGTGACATGACAGCATTGTCCAAATATTAATGTGGAAAGGGTGCATTTGAGTGACATCATTTCTTTTCATAAATAGCCCAAAATCAGTGACTTAGCTAGCGACCCGTCCGCCCGTCAATTTGGACGGGTGACTTTTTCAAATGACTGAAAATGACGGGCAGTGAGGCGTGACGGGCGGAATAATCAGATTAATTCAATAAAATAGACTGGCAATATACTCAAATAGCCCCTTTAATCAGCTAATTCTTCATTTCATTATTAACATCGTTGGCTTGTTTCACGTCTCCGCTGGTCGAGCAGCATGGCCAACGTGCGTAGAATCGCTCGTACCCGAGGGCTCCCGATTTGCGAATAAACTCGCGCGAGAGAACGCGAGACACTATCAATCACCACTGGCAACGTGCCTTGCTAATGGCGGATGACAGCGACAGGAGCGGTTGGACGGGCACTTTCCGAATTCTGGCTAACACCCTGCCCAAAATATTAAATTTTGATGAAACTGAATATTCCATTTCTCAGGGTCAAAGATTCCGTAACCAAGAACACCAAAACTTAAGCCAGGGTCATTCTTACCTGTATACACATCATAGCCAGATGTGTGATTGACAACATGAATGCTGAGGAGACTATCACATCTACGGACCTCTGGGGGCCACGTTTCTGAAAATATCATCAAAAATACATCAGTTAAGCAGGATAGGTCACAGAGACGAGGACGTTTACCATAACATATAAGAAACATCGCCTCCTTTAGATAGCATAGAGGCAATTCTCGGGCAACTATTGCAAAAGAATATTCAGCATTAGGCAGGATTTTCAACATTCTGTTTTATTAGCGGAATCTTATTTCTTGAATCAACAAAAATCATAGCGACTTCCATTTCTGTCTTTGACAAATTTATTAAAGCAATTTTTTTTATCATTTTCAACTATTAAAACTTTCCACATTTGGCATGTTTGGTAGAATCCTAATCTTGATAATTTAGACAACTATGCACGCATACGCTCACATTAGCTTGACACTTCTGTTCTGTGGGCTTTTCTTCTGTTTTTCTCATGTGGTGTTTCCTCATGTATGATGATAACAGCCGAAATTTGGAGAGTTACGTAACCAATGACACTACCTTACGTAATTGCCGGACAACACATGATTATATATTGAACCAAGTGGAATAGCATGAATCAACCGCACCTTATAATAACTCCCAATACTCAGTGTCCTGATGCTCTTCTTATTAAGTATATGAATAGGCATTTTGGAAGCTCCCAATTTAAGACTTACAAATGGGAACCGGGCATTAAATCTGCCACATCATCTCGATAGCTTGTGCGTTGAGGAAGAAGCAATATCGGATGGTAAATTTGAAGAAAATGGTTACACCAGCAAATCTGCTCTGTCGCCCATCATTTTGTTTTTAAAGATATTTCTTGTTTCTACCATCTTTTCTGTTGACTCACCTTGAGATATGACCGGAGAGACAGCCACGTTTTTATATTGCGTACTTTATTCAGACGGAAATGAGGCATATCATACTTCTTGGCTCTCCGTGAAGACGTCAAGTAGCAGAAGTGTTTGGCATATAACAACCTCTGAAAGGAGAGTACAGGTGGAGGTAAATACATGTTAACACAATCCCAGAGTTGCACAAAAATTTAATTCTTTAACAACACATCAGCTCTGCTATCCAGGACCACGGCAGGGGCATTGACGTGTGGCTCGACGAATGAAACAGATATGTTAAATCCCTGTACAAATCCATATTTTGGATTGAATTTGGATAAATTTGATCACATTTCTAAGATAAACTTCTCCAAACAGATGTTTTAGTACAATTTCAGCAACAGTCTGATTCTGTTCTGTTAAATTTAAGCATCTAGTGTCTCGTTCCACTTCCTGTGATTGAGTGAGTGAGGATTTTAACGTCACTTTCAATAAGTTTTCAGTTCTATCACGATGACCCAATCTCATTATCAGGACACTGAATAAACCCGTCCTTGATCTATCCTCTTCCTGCTGAGCACCAAGTGAGGAAGATAAAAGATAGGACTGTACAACTATACAAGGGTTACCTCCCTTTCATCCCAATGTAGAGGAATATGTAGGTATTACATTGGGCTGTGGGTTAACACTTTAATTCCCGGACATGACAGAAGAGACCTACACAGTAGCTGTAATGCATCCAAAAATATCTATGCGAGTTTAATAGTTAGTTGCACATCTCCGTCTTTGACTGAGAGTGAAAAATGACTGTTGATTCAAAATGGTAGCCATTTACCAATGATAAAGGGAGGGAACCCAGTCCATACATGTAAACCAACTGACCTGTTTGAAGGTGCGATCAGCCACGGAGAGAAGGAAGAAGAATATGAGACTGAGACAGAATCTTTGCACGACCCCATTCATCGCTATCAAGTTGAACCTACAAGAATAACATATGAGATTTATCAATCTTATTAGAATTAAATAATTTTTGCTCCCCAATTTGGATAGATCGCTGCTGCACTGACAGGAGATTCGACGTATCCCGATATCTCTTCATAGTGGCTTGAAGTGAACATCAAGGTAGGGGCTCTTTGATTGGCTCAGCCGAATCAGTCTCCAAGCTGATGGATATCTTTTCATGATGCTGAGGTCTATAGGCAGTGTGGCATCATAACGTGAAGTGGATATATGGACTGGTCTTTGATATCAACCTTAGCGTATTAGTGGATTAGTCCAAATGTAGCTGTGATGTCATACTGTATATATTCATGACATGGGTGTATCAAACACCAAATTCAATTGAATTTAGATCATATAGCGACATATATGATTGGGGAGCATTAAAACAATATTATTTTTTATTAATATTGGAGATGTAATGTGAATGCAGAAACGTTCTTATTTAATTAGAATCAATATTAATGCCAGTTCCCCAGGAATCTATCACATTATATTGACTCCTGGAGGCGATGGCGAGTGGGATACCGTAAATTTGAAAGAAAACAACAATTTTGTCTTTGTGTCTCATGTTGAATGCTAAAATTAAGTAATAATGAAACAAAAAATGGCACCTTTGTCCCTCAGATTAGGTAGCCCTTATAAAATTACAGGCATCTCCATATGTTTATATTTGATCGTAATGAATAAAACAGTTTTTTTTATATTATTGTACCAGATAACATGTATCTCCTGACCCCGCCTCCTAACACCCTCCATGTCAATCAGACTATAAACATAGTCTGTCATGGCAGACATGTTTCAACATTTGATGGAAATAGAGGACTGCTCAGGAAAAAACCCTGATTCAGGCAGTCACATGACTATCGACACTCAATCTCCACAAGCCTGAAAATCAGCACTTGACATTTCTAACGAACCACCCGCAAATCAGAATGAGATAGCCCTCTTCCAATACACACATCATGGGTTAAAAATTCATGGTATGTATTTTTTTTTCTTCGATCAAACCATCCGGCAAATTCACTGAACAGAAATCCCGAATTCACTGAAGTGGATGACTGTACAGTACTAGCGTATTTCTCAAGGTAATGTCTTTTAAACTTTGTGTTTGTAAAAGATGGTGGATGTCTGAACTTTTTTGAACAGGGCAAAGCTGGCAGATTACCTCGAGCTCATTCCTTATATACAGGTATATAGGTAGAACTGCTGCAGAATCAGCACCTTACAGGAATGAGAGGACTTCTCCTACGCAGTTATGCAGCTCCTACATTTGATTTGGCACAGCGAGACAACGGCATTGGAGATTTTGAGGTTTAATTGTGCGCAGCAACAACAAACACATTAAATTTATGTGCAACAACAACATCGTCAAATATGACCGGTGTTCCTCAAAAATCTCTGGCATCCATATGTCAAAGGACTTACCTCCATGGGTTATCCGTGATGTTGTGTAGTATATTGTGGACCCCATCCAGAGATGTTATATCGATGGCCTGGGTAGTGAGGTATGCCCGGAAGGCAATCGGTACTAGCCCCATGAGGAAGGAGAAGGCTAGACCAATCATAATGTAGTCGGAGCTCTCGGGGATGTTGTCAACCTTCTCGATGATGGCCCAGCCAATATCTAATGCTGTCAGGTCCACCTTCTTACACTCATTGCCCTCCCATATCACACAGCTCACTGTCAATATACATCGGAACAGTCTGGTCAGTCAAGGATAACAAACATTATATAATATGTCATGAATATTGATGAAACTAGAATTTGACCTTGATAAAATAGGTCAAGGTTGGACATTTTCAATAGGCTTCTGACCCATCACTAGCTACATATGTGGTGACTTTCGAATGCATAGTTAGATTTCTTGTTTCTATTTTCAACTGGAAATTCTCCGAAATGATCAAGGCAGGCTCGACACTATTGTCCATTCCTTCATTAAATTCAAGTGGCCAAAGGTTAAGAATTCCAGAAAAAAATTACTGCCAATCTCGTATTTCTAGATGTTTTGTCCACAAATTGATAACCCATTAAAGGCCATCACCAGCAAACTGCTAAGTGGGCTATCTGCTCGAGTTGACAAATCATAATGGAACATTGAAATTAATGGGGAGATAACTCTTCTGAACATGTAAAACTGTCAGAGCTATCCCCCTTCTTTTCTAATTGATATGTTTTATTTGGAAACCTTTAATACAAGAATAAGATATACTTGTACTTACACCTCCGAAAAGTTAAAGATTAAAATATTTCTTTTCGTACCTTGACCTTCGATATTTTGACCACAATTCTTTGCGTCTGAATGAACCACAAACCCATAAATTTCTGCGAGCTCTGAGAAATCGTAACCATACAATTTTCAGCGTGACACCATTCTTTGACCTTTAACCAACCAACCATCTATTAATATGCTTCTTTGGAAGCACATGGGTAAATATTGGTAGAGTATACTCAAAAGGCCAAAGAAAGATGGATTCCATTTGGAGTGCTGTGATCTTGCGACACAGGAATCGAGAAGCTTCAACGTTCTGGTTCACAGGGCAGGGTACGAATTATAAAATGTTAAGGGCAGCCATTTCAAGGCCACTTTGGCCTTGCTGGCATCTAATTACCTATAATTTTCAAAGGGGCACCAAGGCAAACAGGGAGGGCATACAAAGCCATTGGCTTGTGCATGGCCTTGGAAGCAAATGGCTTTGTATGCCCTCCCTGTTTGCCTTGGTGCCCCTTTGCAAATTATAGGTAATTAGATGCCAGCAAGGCCAAAGTGGCCTTGAAATGGCTGCCCTTAACATTTTATAATTCGTACCCTGACAGGGACAAAATATCATTTAACCAGCTTTCCTTGACAAGTGAGACAAAATTTAAGGACGATTGCCAATAGCTGTGTTACAAGCTTGAACAAACTATACCGTATCAGAGCAGGATATAGGGCATGACCCCAACAGCCTTCCATAGATTTTGTCTCACTTTTCAAGAAAAACTTGGATGCGCGTCCCCGGACTAACTGTTACAGAAGAACGAACCTACCGAATGATGAAAGGCCTAGGCGAGGACTTGGTGCTCCTTCGATTATGGTCATCGGGTATAAAAATGTATTGTGTGTTCATGATGTGTATTACTTACCTCTGTCTGGCTGGGCCACGTTATGGGGGTGAGACGAAATGGACGCATTACTCGGCTGAAATTGGAAACCAAATCTGCATTGTAGTTCAGTAGTTCCCCATATTAAAGCTGGACCCATACACCACTATCCAAACATTCCCAGAAAACTTCCCACTCCAGACACTCAAGTCTGAAGATCGTGAAACTCTTCATTCTGTAGCAAGCGAACAGTAGAACCCATAACCGCCCGCAAGCTAGCCTGCCATCTTTGCTGATCAGAACTATACACGGCAAGACCACATATTACCACCACCTTCAAAAGTCCCAAATCCAGCAAAGTAAACCTGATAGTCACACATGGAGCGCACAACTTACTGTGTCTACCTTCACAGTCTGATCTCAGCTAGATACAAAATAAAACATTTTAAATTTCACTTTACCATGTTAAACTGTTCAACTCTATCTCCAAATCACTATTTTTTTAATTTTTATTATTATTATTATTATTTTTTTTTAGTATATTATGACTGAAGTTCACATTACATTATAAATGAAATCACAAAATCCTTGTTTGCAACAATAACCTTATAGGGTGACTGTCATAGATATTTATGTTACCCGCTGGACCGCAGGGCTGTCACGACAT